>JAVQJF010039121.1:0-33611 GCA_036023855.1 Gadopsis marmoratus | reverse complement strand
GCTCCTGGAGGATGAAGGAACTGATACCATTGACTGACCCCCCCACGCTCGCCTGACCTAAATCCAATAGAACCTCTGGGACATTATGTTTCGGTCCATCCGACGCCGCCAGGTTGCACTTCAGACTGTCCAGGAGCTCAGTGATGCCATCCGTCATCTCATTAGGAGCCCCGACGTTGTCAGGCAGCATACAAGCACATGGGGGCCATACAAACTACTGAGGACCATTTTGAGTTGCAGCAATGACATTTCAGCAAAGTGGACTAGCCTGCTGCATAATGTTTTCACTTTGATTTTCGGGGTGTCTTTGATTTCAGCCACATATATATATATAGTTCCTCATTCGAACAAGACTGCTTTCTATTAAGGGCATTAGCACATGTTAAACACAAAAGCAGTAATCTAATTTCTTGCCCAGGAGGTCAATCATATATATATGGAGTTTCCATAAAAGCATTGAAAACATTTTATAGCAGATTGCTGTTGTAACATTCAATGTAAAAAATCCTCTATACCTGCCCATTTCTTAGATAAGAATCAGCCATTTCATTTTGACACTAGGCATTTCTGTATAACCCTTACTTTTAGATTGCCTTCTTTAAACTGGATTATTGGGACAAGTATTTTGGAACATACCCTTAAGAGGTAAAGATTTTATGTTATGTCTCTTGTCAGATTGTGTAGATGTTAATGTGGGTGTATGTACTTTTTCTAATGCTCAACTGTTTTTTGATGAACTCACGCGCACCTTTAACTCTGTGATGATTCATAACTCCGCTGATTTTGTTTTTGTTTTTAAGTGAATGACATTCTAATCAGATTATACAGGCAAATCAAAAAAATGAATGGGCTTTTAACGTGCAACCTGTTGTGAGTGATTAAATGCGTGTGTGTGCGTGCATGTGTGTGCGTGTGTGTGTGTGTGTGTGTGTGTGAGACATGAGCTCTAGGCATTAGGATGACTATAGCGTGGGTGGGCCAGATATCATGTATATCTCTTATTAGCTTAGTTAAGAGCAATTTACAAGTGTGGACTGTTTTCTCTTTGTCATCACCGACAGTGACTCTTGTGTAATTGGTAAATGACTAAAACAAATGGGTAAATAACAGGTTGATCACTCAGGGGCCACTCTATTAGGTGCAAATTCTAATGCACTCCAATACAACAGCTCAGCCATACATTCTGCCTTTACAATAACAGAATAACTACCAGAGGGGTATTAGTCTAACTATATGTTTATTATTGAGGTTGTAGTTTGCAGCACTGTTGAACTGGACTGTCACATATTGAGAGGGGTTTCTAATGTTTTGCCCACCCCATTTACGTGAACATGATGCTTTGTAAAGGAAGTACAGTAAAAATATCTATACTGAAAGCACTCAATAGACACAATGGTTCATCTTAAAATAATATATTTCATAATATGATTATTGTTATATTATTATTATATACTGCCAGGTAGCTTAATCTATAATAATACATCATCATTTATTATGTTTTATATTTGTAATCTGAATCTGAAAAGTAACTATATCAGTTAAATGTAGTGGAATAAAAAGCATTTAGCTCTGAAATATAGTGGAGTAGAAGAAAATGGAAACACTTAAGTACAAATATCTCATATTTGTACTTAAGAAAGTACTTGAGTAAATGTACTTAGTTCCACCACTGCAAAATATCAGCAAGGTAACATCAATGACTAATGTTCTATAGCAGGAGCTACAAGGCAACTTAGACAATGTGCTATTACAACACTAATGACCTAATGCAGGACAGGTACAGGTACTGAGCACGTCTAGAGGGCAGAGGACACGTGATCTAAATGACACTGGATTAGAGACTAGATGAAAAACACACACATACAGATAGACGGGAGGGAGACAGAGGCAGGAGAGGAGGGAGAAGGTGATGGAGGAGGCATCACTACTACAACTTTTTGTTCTGGTGTCCATGGCCTGGAGATACTGATGTGCAGCTCCCTGGGCAGCAAGGTTTTGAATTTTGAGTACAACCACAGGAAGCCAACTCTCTACAAAACCGTCAATATCAATGTCCGCTGGCTTAAATGAGCATGGCTGAATAGTGGACACATGCAGGCTCGTGTTATTACTGAACCCTCCAGGGTTAAAATGGATTGGTTTTTCAGTGACACATATTTTGAGTTGTTGGTCCACTCGCAGAGTTGACGTGGCCTGAGGGCATCTGTTCAAAACAATCCAGAACATCTCTTTGGTGGATTGGTGCAGACAGACACGCAGGCATGGAGTGTCGAGTGTTACAGTGTCAGAGCTATGTGATTCTGCAGGGTCTGTCCCAGGATCAGATGATGTGTGAGTTTCCATCCTGGTGAAAAACAATTGACTCAAACCCCCACGAATAACAAGCCAGTGTTTTCATTAAATATTAAAAAGCAGAGTAAGCATTCAAAGACCAGTCCCTCCTTCATTTTTCAAGGTCAGCGCTATTTATAGCATGGAATAGCACTATGTCTCATCCATTAGCGCCAGTCCTTGTTCTCTCCACTCTACGCACCCAGCATCTGTTGCCGATAGTTCCCGAGAAAGCCGTCTTGCCAGAGGTGAGGTGTGGGCAGCGGAGCATTACGCACAATGATGCATTCTTGTTAAAACCATGACTCAAAAACTGTGTAATCCGGCACTCACCAGTTGAGCGTGTCTCTTTTCAAATTGTGATTGGCTGCCTTTTGTTGCCATGGTGACAGCTCGTAGCCTTATAATGCTCAGTTTGTCTGTGTGCGTGTGTATATATTGTGTATATATTTCAGAACACATCCTCCCACCAGGCAGCGGGTGTGTGCTCTCAGTGTGCTCTTACGTAACAACTTCTAGCATTTAAATGAAATACAGGTTTTTCTTCAGCAAGTGCAGAAAGGCTCCATAGATGGACATGTGCCATGAAGACTGTCAAGTCAGAGATCAGTATCGGGGAATGTGAAATGCTGTTACATTATTAATACTGATTAGGTGATGTCTTATGTGGTCCATGTGCCAACGTTAACCTGTGTGTGCTTCACTAATTGTATATATATGCATATTAAAAATGTAAGCACGCTAAGTTTTCATACTTTTTGTCTGTGCGTTTGCCTCTTGTAGAGAACTGATGAAGAGGCAGTGGTGGACCGCGGGGGCACACGCTCCATGCTCAACACCAACTTTGAAAAAGAAGAACTAGAAGGTAACCCCGGAGTGATAAACATTTGCATTACATAGTTATTTTCACTGGAGAGGATTAAAAATAACAGACACTCCAATGAATTATTGTCGCACTTCCATAGGGGACATACAAGTGACAGCTCCAAAAACACTGGATCCTACATTTCCCATAATGCCCTCAATAGCATCTTTCATTCAGGGTATCCGCAGGGCCTTAAAAAGCATTAAAAAGGCATTAAATCAGTTTAGCAAAAATTAAGACCCTCGAAAAGTATTAAATTGTCTTAATCTGCATCTTACGAGGTATTATTTTTTGGAACATAGATTCAGACAGACTGTCTAGGCCTATATGATTTAACATCATTTATGGCCAATGTTGTATTTGGAAATGGATGTGATTGTTAATGTAAGTGTGTGAGTGAGAGTGTGTGACTATAATCCGTGTCTTTTGGTTATTCACCGCTTTATTTTATTGAGTTTTGTTCCCCCCCAGTGTATTTGAATTATGTCAAACTAAGACTGTTTAGCAATCTCAAAATAAATGTGCTGGTATAGTTCTGTAAATGTAAGGTGTGTTGCTGATAACAAGTTACAACTTGTGGCGTTGCAGTCTTAAAATAGGTTGAAAAGGTCTTAAAAAAGGTATCTGGAATTTAACTTTTGGATTCCTGCATTTAAACACTGTTCATTAGACTTCATCCCTGAGCCCTTTTTGTTTTTCCAAACTCCACCTTTCATAGCACAGTCTGTTATAAATGCTTTAGTCTCGAAGCTCAATCGGAGGTGACCCTCATCATGTTCTCAGACTGTATTAGGATTCCCAGAGTCACAGATTGACCCCCCTTAACAAACTTGTGTGTAATCAGTGGAATGCCCCTTGAAAGACACACAAAGTACAAAAATGCCATTTACAAAAAAAGCCATTGTTGGTATCTTTGTATACATGGCCCAGTTTAGTTTGGAGGTGTATTTTCTTTTCCTTTGTAGTCACTGATGTAACTGATGGGCTGTCACATAATATTTCGAGCCAGGCAACAGCAGAAAACATGTCTAATAGAGCAGAATTTCTGACATCAGAGCTTCCTGACAGCAGAAAACCTGTCTGTCCCCCTGTCTAAATCATTACAAATGGATATCAGCTTTATTATCTGCACATTTGTTTGCATCAGCATTTCATCAAAAGAGACGGATGCCCATTTCTGCACCAACAGCATCCTGAATGGACAAGGAGCCTGTTCCAAAAACTAGGTTTTATTGACTAGGTAGTGTTGTATGGGGTGATAAGTACAGGCAGCAGGGAAAAGGACCCAAATGCAGACAGCGCAGGCAGACTGGAGTAATTCAATAGTTCATTCAACAAAAGATTAGCTTACGTGCAACACAGGTAAGTCCCAGTCCAGAGACAGGCGCACAGAGAACGTAGATTGGGTAGCCCAGGACCGCAGAAGCAACTCACATAGCAAGCTGTATGTACAAACAAATGACAACAATATACAGTATATAATAATAATAATATAAATAACATTCAAGTCCGTCCTATATAATACTCAATGAATATAAAACATTGGTTCATTTATAATGTGAGTTATAACTGAAGCTTAAGTAGAACTGCTTCCTCTGTCAGTGTCCTCTGTATTTTTGTTGCCAGGCAACGCTTCCCGAGCCGGCCAGCAAATATATCACTCTTTGATTCTGACACTCTGCCGCTGGTGAGATAGTGCTTTCATCTCAAGGACCCTCATGATGGTTGCCGTAATGACTAGCTCTCTGTCTGGCGCTGTGGTAACGCTGATGATGCGTCAGCACCACGCAGGAGAAGGGGATCTTCTGTCGTTGTCTCGCTGGGAACGATACGGCCGCTTTAAGCCCAGACATTCACCTGCTGCCTCATTTTCATTCACTCCCACATTTGGGATGAATGGAAACGGTTAGCATGACATGATCTGTTGCCATTGTGATTCCATGGGATTTAAAGTTCCAATCTCAGCTTGGTTTACTACTACGTGTTACAATTTCACGTTAGATGGTCAAAAAAGAAAGACTGGCAGGGGATTTAAAGGATTAATTTGGTGATATTCTATATTTTCTTACTGTCACACTAACATGTGTCAGATTGATTGTCTGCCAAAGCCTATGGCATATATGTCTGCCTTCTACGGCATATGGAATATTTCTATTTGAAGGAATGATCTATCCATATAAAACCATAAAAGCCATGAAAAAAAGTTTATCCAAAGCCTGATATATCGTATTCCTCTACACACACAGCTACACTCATCAGTGAGCCACACTGTTGCACTGGGTGACATGTTCCTTCATCACCATAAACACACACAGTGTAGTTAAGGTTGACTCAATACCACACACACCGTCCTGCTGCCAGAAACACTCACTAGACCACCAAATGTGGATTCATCCACTGCTGAAAGTAGTTCCCAGAAAAATGCACGATTTCCTCTTGTTTTAGTGACGTTTAATAAAAAACTACAGTGAAACTACAAATGAAACAAAAATATATATTTGTGAGCAGTTTTAAAAGTGTATGTCTTCAGTAGGAACCAATGGGCTTGGGGCTTAGAACCAGGGAAGGGAAGTCAACAAGTATTCAAAGATGGACTAACACATTGTTAGTGTTGCTCTTTTCCTAGGATTTGTTTACATAAAACAAAAAAAAATAGTATACAGCCATCCTTATCTACAGTCATCTAGGCTAATAGCCTCACATCCTAATAGAATTTGTCAGAGTAGCTCGGGAACGTCACACACCAGTGCATGATTTCAAGCCTTGACTCACTGAAAGCCATCGAGACGTGGCGGCAGAAGAAAACAAAAAAAGACGTTCTATCAGCAGTAGCTCAGGCCTGGAGGAGGAGAGCTATTTTTGTTAAGTCCTCCCCTCATGAGTCTTGACTCGTGAACTTTAAAGCTCTAGTGCACTGTCCTTATGTTCTCCTCAGATACCTTACTGTTCCTGTCTGCTAGAATGTTCCTTTTCTTGCGAAATTTGCTTGATGTCGTTCCTCTGCTTCTGACATGCAAAATGCACACGATGCAAACGGCAATCGTCTCTGGATGAATGCGTCTACAGCAGCACACAGTCCCACAATACATTTTGACACATATTTAGTTTTCTCATTACATCCTCTGAGACCTCACTTAACTGCTGAGTGAGTGGCTCTTTTCAAATACTGTGATGTCAGCGTGCTCATAGCTGATTCATGTTATGTCTGTGCTTGGATCTGATTAGTGCGCTGTAATGTGATTAGTCATGCCTCCGAGCAAGTGAAAACAATTTAAAGTCGTTCACATGGGATATTTTCCCCTCAGACTAAATGCAAATGGGGGTTCTTGAACGTCTCACTGTGACTCTGACAACAATAAACAGAACAATCTCATTCAAATCTGACCGTGCACAAATGGCTTAATTTGAGCTAGGATTTAACTTTGAAGTTTACGGGGGGGGGTTCAAGTAATACAGCAAATATTAAATGTTTATCATCTAGTAAATGATAAAGTATTTAAATTGGTTATCAGCCGATACCTTTTGATTAACGTTATTATGATGTTCATGTTCTACCATTTCAACAGTGAATGAGTCTAAACTCATTAAAAAAGTTTTATTTCTGTCTTTGCAAAATATACTATTAGCAGTAATCCATTTGCAATCTGCCCTTGTGCTTTCTCTGCTGTAAAAAAAAAAAGAAGAGGGAACCAATTTATTATCCTCTGATGGACCCCACTTTGTAGCTCCCAATCATCAAATTGCCCCCGATGTCACATTATACTGCGGAGTGTGGCGCCTCGTATGGTGCAAGAGGCAAATAAAGACAACAGGGTGTCCAGTAGTCTTGTCTGTGTCCGGCCATTGAGCCAAGGGCTGGTGGGAAGGAAGCATCAGCAAGGCAGCCCGACCGCAATAAAGTAAGAGAGAGTCAGCTCACATTATCTTCATGCTGACCCGGCATCCTCATGTGTTCCCGTACACGCGTAGGCGCAGACAGACACACCAGGGAAAGGCCCTTGCGCTCACAGTGTCCTTTCATAATCCTAGTCTCATTATTGCATTCTATATCTTTATTCAAGCACACCTACAGGAGGGGCCTGGAGACACGCCCACTTTTATTACACGCTATCTATCCAGCTCATTCCTAGCCCCATGATGCCTCGCTTGAGTTATGGGTACTACTTGGTTATTGTGTGATGCCTGTGGCTCAGGAGGTAGAGCGAGTGGTCCACTGATCACAATGTTGGTGCAAGCCCCCCAGGCTGGGCTTTAAAGCCAATCTGACACAGTGGCCAAACAGTGTATTTACAACTTCCATTTCCGCCATGTGATGCACACGGGCCCCAAAATACTTTTTCACTGTCAGTCATGTGAGTGAGCCAGAGACGGTGGGGTTAAAGGTAACGCTAGTGCGCCTGCTCTATGGGCCACACGATGCAAAGCTATGCAGTATATCGGGCTAATTTTATACCTGGATGTCGGACTTTTTTGGCTTTATGTGCCACTGTGCAACTTTAATTGCAATGAACGGGGCCTCGCCTTCGATGCTGTATCCAGTTCTTTTTATATATTGATGCGTTGGTGGTTCGATCCCCAGCTCCTCCTGTCCACATGTTTCGACATTGAGCGTCCTTGAGCAAGACTCCGAGCCCCAAATGACTCGCAATGATCAGGCCGGCACCTGGCACCACAACACGTTACCACCGCTGTGTGAGTGTGTGCGTGACTGGGTGAATGAGACGCAAAATTGTATATATATAAATATACTATTTAGCAGTATATAAATGTAGCCATATAAATAGCAGCGCTCAACTAATCACATGCATTCTCAGACAGAGTGGATATTGTTGTGTTGAGGTCGGTTTGATCGAGTTTGCAACCGCGCTGCTACCACTTGGAGTGCAGAAGTTGAACTTTCCAGCCAAAATGACTTTTAGTTAACTATTTCAACTGTTTATCAATTATGTTCAGTTTCAACAATGTATCTATTATTTTTAGCAATGTCAACCATTTATCCAGTACTTTAAGCAAACTGTTTAGACCTACCAGCTTTCTTCTTAACTTGTTTTCACACACTCACAATTCGGCATGTAGGGTTCAGATGTTTTCTTAAATGAAAGCAGAATTTCCATTGTCACAAATTAGTTGAACTACTCTACAATCTAGCCCCTGTCAACTGCAGAAGTACCACCTGGGGTACAACTACCCCTGGCTGGAAATCACTGCTTTAAAGCATTCTTAAGTTAAATTTTTAGAAGTTTGATAAATATAGGGTCAGGTCTCATTATGTGTTTTGTATAGGTTTACACAAAAATGACCCTTTTCAGCTTTCTCAAAGAATATGCTTTCTATTCCTAGTCCAAGGGAATTAAAATAAGGAGAATATTCAACAATAAAGAAGTACTCTTAAGTCCGGTCAAAGAAAACATGACATGGATGACATTGTAAAAAACGTGGGAAAGATCAAACTCCCTTCCTTGAAGGCCGAAGAATCTTATGTTGCCTGCTGCATGTTGTCTCCAGGTCACCGCACTCTCTACATTGGGGTTCACGTTCCCCTGGGTAGGAGGTCGCACAGACGTCACCGTCACCACGGACACAGACACAGGAAGAGGTCCAAGGAGAGGGACTCTTCAGCTGACGATGGAAGAGAATCCCCCTCACACAGTAGGTCTTCCAAATGTACTGAAGCAAATTCCACCAGGTTTTAATCGATTGACTTTAAAATAAATGCAAAAGTAAGTTTTTCATGGAAGATTTGCGTTCACTCCGAGCCAGTTTCACCTGTGCACATCACATTCCACTTTTATGTTTGAAAGCTTTCCTGTTGCATGCTTCGTTCCTTTCCTCCTCCTTTCTCTATCTCCACTCGCCCTCCGCCCGTCCCATTTGCTGCAGCAGACACACCAGCTCAGAGGGTGCAGTTTCTGTTGGGGACAGAGGATGGCGACGAGGAACACATCCCCCACGCCCTGTTCACCGAGCTGGATGAAATCTGCCTCAGGGAGGGTGAGGACGCAGAATGGAAAGAGACAGCCAGGTACACCCCTGTTGTCGGCTACATGGGCTGGGTCTGGCCAGCTGTGGTGTCTTTCCTCTGTTGCACCTGAGGGTTTGATGCCGTTCGTGTTTGACAGCAGGCTTTTATCACAGGGATGTTGTCATGGCGCCATACCGCTCACGATTGCCACACTTTGCTTCCTTGCTCACCGTATACCGAACTTGCAACATAATTTATGCCTGGCCATAATTGAGCCGCGTGTCAAATTTAAAGGGGAGAAATTCCTACATCAACCACCACAATACTTTGTGCTGGGATGGGAAATGATAAAATCTGGGGGTTTTTTGTACTCATGTCAAATACAACTGTATATTTTTATGTATTTACTGTGTTTTAATTGTGTACAGGTGGCTCAAGTTTGAGGAAGATGTTGAGGATGGTGGTGAGCGGTGGAGTAAACCCTACGTAGCCACTCTGTCTCTACACAGTCTTTTCGAGCTTCGCAGCTGCATTATGAACGGCACTGTGATGCTGGACATGAGGGCCAACTCGCTGGAGGAGATCGCAGGTGAACAGCTCAGTGGTTAAACCTAAAATATATGTTTGTGCGCAAGGCTACACTCACACACACACACACACACACACACACACACAACAGTCAGGACTGAGTACCACACAAAGTCATGCTTTTTTTTTTCTCCCTGTGAAGACTTAGAAAAACGTGTCCATGCTTTATTATTTAGTAGACTCAATCAAGAAAGGGGATCACATCACTCTAATCCTCAGATCTTTGCACTGGTGTAACGGACTTTAAAATGCTACTACTAGTTTATAAGGCATTGAGTGGTTTCTAATCTACTGCTGCATTCTGAACCATCCAGACCTTTCAGATAGTCTTGGACAGGTCTGCACACTGTCAGTTTTTATGGACCTCATATCTGGAACAAACACCCAGGAAACTTGAGGTCTGCTCCAACTCTTCTTCTTTTAAATCAAGGCTTTAATCTCTCACTGCACTGTAGCCATTTTAGTTATCCTTATTAATTTGTTTTATTCAATTTCAGCTTGTTCTTCTAGTTTATTTGACTCCTGTGATATGTGTTTTTTTCATATCGCCTTATGTGTCTTATACATCTTGCCTTAGCATTGCAGAGTTGCCTCGTTGTTGAATGGTGCCATACAAATAAAGCTGTTACTATTAATCAACATGAATACTTAAAGTTACCCTTCCCGTGATTTGTAACAGGGCAGAGGCCAGGTCAACGAGGCCAACATCATGACGTGTTTCCAGAAGTTCACCCAGAAACTTGGTTGAAAATAGTTTCTTCTTTTACCGTGTCTAAGAAGGAATAAGGGAACTGTGTTTTGGAGGGCAGCAAAGAGTGTTTATCTGATTGTGGGATTAAACCTGTGCTGCTGATAAGATCTGTTGAACTTAACCTGGGTTTGTGCGATTGAATCAGCAGCAGCGGGTGGGTTTTTGTCGGGAATAATCAGCTTAGCATCGCTGACTGCCACGCAGGGACAGACACTATCAGTAGCCTTTGTGAATTCAAAATGAACTGTTCAAAAAGTAATGTGGAAACCTACGTTTGTGTGCTCGCTTGTGTGCGTTTTTGCTTCTCAGACATGGTTCTGGATCAGCACGAGGTATCGGGCGCCGTAGGTCAGGATGCCAGGAAGAGGATCCGCGAGGCCCTGCTCAAACAGCACCACCACCAAAACCACAAGAAACTGGCCAACCGCATACCTATTGTACGCTCCTTTGCTGATATTGGCAAGAAGCAGTCAGAGCCTCATTCCATGGACAAGAATGGTGAGCAAATGGTCGGAACACACCTACACACACACCTGTCAATTGCCAAGACTGCAGTTCTTCCTACACCCTGTATTATTCTCTGCTTTTTCCATGGTGACCATTTCTTGTTGTTGTATGTCAATATATACTGTGCGTTTTTATGTATAATCTTGTAATCCTTTGCATGTTTTTTCTAAAGTGCGTCCAATAGTGACTTGATGTTTTACCGCCGTTTGATTCTCATTTTCTCCTCTTGTTTGTGTTTCTCCATGTCTGTGTATGTGTCCGTTGTCGTCTACCGTATTTTTCACGTGTGTGATCCACCTAAGTAGTAAATAGCTTCTCTTGTGAAACCACAAAGTCTCCCGCTTGTTTGCCTGAAGGAAAGCTCACCAAAAATGCTTCGCCCAGAAAGGCATTGTCCTGTGTGGCATGGCCGCGGTGTGTGTGTTGCGTGTCCTGTCTTTCCACCCCTCCGTCACCTTTGAGCTACTCCAGGAGCCGTGGCCACATGACCCCAGACACGCCCTTTGGCAAAACCAAGACCAAATGTCTTGGTGTCCTTCAGGCAGTTGCACAAGGCTACGGCCTCACTGCACAGGAAGACACAGAGCAGGAAATCTGCACAGGCACCCAGAGCGCCTAAGCTGATGCTGAGCGCTAAAAGCCGAGAAATAGTAGTAGTAATAGTATTAAAAGGAATGCATTAAGGGGGAGAGCATCATCATGAGAGGTTAGAAATGGGTTACGTGCAGTGAAGAAGAGAGAGAAATGGAAACCTTTTCATTCTTAAACTCATGCAACTTTGTCTTTATGCAACGCTCACAGTTGTTGTGCTATTTGTGAGACTTAAAAGTGAGGCAATAAAAAGGAAAGTAGACTTTAAGTATTCAGAAGTTTGTACTTTTAACATTGGGGGTAAGTGGTAGTCATTCTGCAGAATGATCTATGTATGTTGCTGAACAGGGCATATGCAGTGTACCAGTTTTCATGATAATGCTCTCCGCGTCATTTTCAACAATGTGTTTGATAACTAGAAAACATAGGAGATTTGTGACTCATATTCTGCACTCGCAACAGTCACTAATTACTACTAGTGGTAGCTCCTCGCTTTAAATTCATGGTTTAACACAAAATATAATCTTCATTTTGTTGCCTTTGGGATTGCCATTTTAAAAAAGATGGTTCAACATTTTAGGAAATATGCTTATTCACTGTCTTGCAGACAATTAGTGATACCAGCCTGTTTTTGGTAAAAGCCAATTATCTGAGCTTATAACAAAGACTGGAAACAGGCTAACAGCTAGCCTGGCTCTCTCCACGGCTGAGCTTTAGAGGTGCTGCTCAGCGGACTGTGTTACCGTTGGACAGAGCCAGGCAGGCTGTTTCCAGTTAGCTAAGCTAAGTTAACCAGCTGATGCCTTTTGCTGTAGTATATTGAGCAGACAGTGGCATCAATCCTCTCATCTAACTCTTCGCAAAAAAGAGTATAACAGTCCTTCCTAAAGTGTCGAACAATTCTGTTAATGGTAATAGCATCACACCTTCCCTGAAACAGCTGACATTTTGAGCAAGTCACATTTTCAGCGTTCCCTATGTGCAGTCATTTGCTCTACCAGCTGCAGCTGGTGCATTTACATCGCAAATGGCTTGAAATTGAAATCTAAACGGAGCAATCTTTGACTTTGTTTCAGCAAAACACAACCAAAAAAATCTGTTTAAGATGAGCACACGTCAGTTGATCCACTTTGACATTTTGATTTGAAATGGAAGTTAAAGATTGTACCTCATTTAGTTTACTGCACTTAATTTGGAAAGATTGAGCCTGAGATCTGGCTAAAATCACTATCTCCGCTGCACCACTGAGCATTCATCAGATGCTCTTCACATTAAGCTTACTCACAAGGTGCACTCTGAAACCAGGCACAATAGTGTCTCTTTTGTCACTAGGGCCGAACCTTTTCATTAATAAAGGTACAGTGCCTACAACAAAAGGGTCCACTGTTGTAGCATATTTTTCAGAGAATGTAACTGTACCCTCTAGTCACTCACTGGAGACCTTTGTCTTTGTGTGGGAAAGCAGTGTTGTGATAGGCCCGAGCCTTCGCGAAAATTGACATGTTTGTTTCCTGCTCTGCCTGACAGGCCAAACGGTCTCGCCTCAGTCCCAGCCGGCTAACAATGAGGGCAAACAGGACGTCAGCCGGGAAAACAGTGCCGTCGACTTCAGCAAGGTGAGCAGCCAGACCCACCACTGATAGCGCTGTTTATCTACGGGCACTGATAGCTGGACACATAACTAGTGCTGTATGTTTAACCAAGATTGGGTTGCGTGTGAAATGGCCACCTTGCCATGGGAAATTGACTGGGTGTTTGTTTTCTTATGTTGTGTAGAGTCAGATCCAGCCATTATTTTGGTACTTTACCGCAATAACCAGTCTTCCCCGAACCATGTTTTAAACAAATGTTTTGTCCAAAAGTGTAGTGTTGTTTTGGTTTCTTTCTGTCTCACAGATTGACCTCCACTTCATGAAGAAGATTCCTCCTGGCGCTGAGGCGTCCAACGTCCTGGTGGGAGAGCTGGAATTCCTAGACCGCCCTGTGGTGGCCTTCATCCGCCTGGCGCCTGCTGTGCTGCTCAATGGCCTGGCTGAGGTTCCCATCACCACCAGGTTATACACAAACTGCCGTAAAAGCTGTCTGCCTGCCTCTCTGCCTCTCTCTTTCTCTGTCTCTGTATTCTGTGTTCTGTGTCAAGTCTGGGTAGAGGATAATTCCCTGAATGCTTAATTAGAAAAGGGTTTGACTTTTACCCTGCTGTCATTTGTGTTACGCAGGTTTCTTTTCATCCTGCTTGGCCCTCTGGGAAAAGGTCCACAGTATCATGAAATTGGCCGGTCTATCGCTACCCTGATGACTGATGAGGTGAGGCCTGAGTACAGCGCAAGCAGGGTTGGAAGAAGTATTCTGAAAAAGTAGTAATACAGTGTTAAGATACTCCAATACAAGTAAAAGTCCTGCATCCAAAACATTAGTTAAAAGTACAGAAGACTCAGCAAAATGGGCTTAAAGTATTAAAAGTGAAAGCACTTGTTATGCCAGATGGATATATGATTATTATCAATGATACATTCATGTGTAGTTAGTCGAGGGAGAGCTGTGGACTTAAAACTTAAATAAGCTGAGTAGACTTGGCTTGGTGACCCATAAACATTGAAAGAAGCTCTGCTGAATGTGGTTGTGTCTTTTGGAGCTCTGCCAAACTGTCATGAATAATTAATAACATAACCAGGATGCCCACAACCTCTCCATAACCTAATGCACACCCTCAATTGCAGGTGCCGACACCAGAATAAAATGAAGAAAACTCTAAATTCATACGAGAGAAATTATCCTTTCATTAAAAAAATAATTAGTCTAATATGTTTTTCATATCCTGGATATCGTCCATGAAAAGTATTCTGATGCACAAATAATGTATTCATGTGCTAGTTCCTGCTTTTAATTATCGAAAATAGCTCCTTTTTGTCTTTATTATTTAAGATTACTTTAAAATAGGTTATTTATAATATTTTTAAAAGCAAAAATATTATAAATAACCTATTTTTTATGCCACCGACCCTGTTCTGAAGGATCTGTGATACGAAATGTCTAACAAAGGGTTTTTGTGTAAATGCTCCTAATGCTGAATGATCTTAACTGCTGAAAAGACTGTTAATTACAGAAACATACCTATCACGCCGTGCGTAGCAGTGCATGCATCGTGTAAAACACACAGGCAGGGCACTGCGCTTCATACTCCTCAGAGAAGAAGAGCCATTAAAACTGAATTTGGGCCTTGTTAGTTAAGTTGCATACAGCACAATATGTCTGAGTGTGCACTCAACTAACTATGATTTGCCTTTCAGGGATTTCAGGTCTTTGCCCTCCTAATTTTTGTGATGTCAATAACAAATTAAGTCAGACTCTGATGGTACTTTCTATCCGACTCTAAATCTGCATCTTTCTGACATTTAAAATGAAAGCCATGTGTCTGGGTCATCAATCAACTCGGTTATCATCACTGTAAACACTTAAAGCATAAAACTATGAGTTACCAGTGCCATAACCACCTTAACATTATAAGTTAACTGGATTTGTACTGAATAGCTAGTCAAATCTGTTCATATAGTGCTGCTGGGGTGACGTATATTTGTAGGCCACCCAGGAAGTTAGCACGGCCCTGGTTCTCCCAACAAAAAGCTAGGTGGGATTTCCAATGGATTTTGCAGTCTATGATACTCACAAATGAATACCACTGTTTTGATGCGTAAACAGTAGTAAAAAGCTAACAGGCTATAAACAACACTTCCTCTAAACAAAAACCCATTCAGAAAATCCTTTTTACGTCAACATGAGGGAAGCGGAAGTGCAAGAAATGCTCGTTTCCAGGTTTTAGGACTCATTTCTGCACCACTCTATTAGTTATAATGTTAAACACAGTGAGTCAACTGAACTACAAATTAGGTTCAGTCAGCAGCTGTTTTGTTGTGCTGACAAGAGCTGCTAGTTAAGCTTGATTTCCAGTAATGCTTATTTTTTTTCACTAAAGCTGTTTCACGTCTGATCCCTCACGCAGTACGCTGCCTAATCCAAGCTTTTGTTAAGAAAGCCAAAGCGGTAATAATTAGACAGCGCTGATCAGCCCTGATCCTGGTTTTAGTGTGACCAAATGTGTTGAGATCCAAGTGTAGAAACACCACAGACGGAAACTTATCATGGGAGTGTTTGCACAGTCAAGTCTTTGAGATGTGATTTGGATTTTTTTTTTCAAATATCATAATATTATATATTATACTGTAAATATCATATTATCATCTTGTTTTAAAAATGTATGTATCTTAAACCGAAGACTGAATTGATGCCGTCGTGACACTACAATAAGGAAGATATTCATTTTGAAACATTCTTACACACGGGACAATTTCTCTCAGTTTTTACAAGAAAAACATAACAAAGCACTTAGTTACTTTTCACCACTAGATGCTAGTTCCCTGATAAAAAACAAACAAACCCTATCTACAGTAATTACTTAACTGTAGATATTTTAAAGAAGAGCGAGATGCACGAAAGACGTCAAGATGGATTCAAACACCAAGGCGACTTATTTTCTGAAATTTACAGTCATGTATTCACAGCCAAGTACTCATAGTTGTATCCCAAAACTGGAATAATGCATGTGAGGTATTTTTTATATTTGTTTTTTTATGTTTATATATGGCATTAGTAGCTTAGGGAGCAGAGAAACCATCCTGTAAATCAAAGTCCACCAACCAGCTCTCTTTGCTATAACTGAACCTGCCCTTTGACCTCTGTTAAAATTGGGCATCAGCAGAGTACGACATGAACGCTGTGACCAGATTTCCCACAATGAGCTAATGTTACTGACCGAGATGAGCCAGAGCCAGATGTTGCCTTCTTTTCGTTGGCAGCAGGTCCTCTGGGATGGAATGAAAATAGAAGCGTACTGATGTCAACCTGCTCTATCATATATGGGAATGAACAAGACTCATCACCAGGATTTGCTTTTCAGCCAGCACGTGCAAGAATCACATTGTGTTTTCCACATAAATAAACTGTTGTTCTGATTATGAGAATCAAATGTGAAACTTGAGATAGAGTGAAGTTTGCAGGGAAACTTGTGTTCATGTTATATATGGAGTTTTGTTTGGTTTTGTATGGAGATGGAAACAATCCTCTGCTGATTAAACCTTTTATGGCACTGGTAGGTGAATTTCTGCCGGTAAATCCACTGAACTGCGCTTAGTAGTTAAAGAAAATAATAATTGAGATCAAATTTGTGCCACACACAAACCCCTTTACTCAGATTTAATGCCTCTCCTCATCTGTTCCCCAGATTTTCCATGATGTTGCTTACAAGGCCAAAGACAGGAACGACCTGGTGGCAGGCATTGATGAGTTTCTGGACCAGGTGACAGTGTTGCCCCCTGGAGAGTGGGACCCCTCCATCAGAATAGAGCCTCCCAAAAACGTGCCCTCTCAGGTAAAACTCCCTATTTGTGCATCAAAAAGAAAGATAATGATAATTTCTTTGTACGCATTTCAACATTTGTCGCATGCGACATAAGATAAGTGCAAAGACTGGATCCATTTGGGAAAGGACCATCTACCTTTCCTGCCACCTAAAAAGCTAAAGCGCGTAACTAAACTATTCTAGAGACTGTTTGGAGTTGGAGAGACTCTTTAAATATTACTGTTCTTTCATAATGCGACTGTGAGTCCCCTCTGCTTCATCCGGCCTGCTGAGTAACATTCAAACATCTGCGTTCTCCTCTGATCTCAACTGTGTGGTATTCTGTGCTTTGATGCCTCTCCCCAGGGCTCTGCTCTCAATCCTCTCTAAAACGCTAGTTATTTTTCTTCCGTTAGTTATTTTGGTCTACTTTGAAAAGTGATCCGCCATCTTGTTTGGGAGAGAAATTTTTGTTACCTAACAGAAAGCTCCCTGCAGATGACTAAAAAAGTCTTGTTGTTCTTTTCCTCCCTGTCATTAGGCTCACGTGGGGAATTAATGACACGCCACTGTGCAATTACATTGTTATGCTGATGAACTCTGTGTCAGAATATGCTGGAATTCATGCATAAGAGATCACCGTTTAGCATTTACAAGTACGTTGGAATAACTGCAACGTCTAACGTCTTCAATGTGCAACTGATGCTTGTCGTTGTTCTCACGATGAGGGCCAGTACCAGCTGGTTGACAGACAGTGATCTTAACCACACAGGAAAAGCGGAAGATTCCCCCTGTTCCCAACGGAGTGACGGATCTCGGAGAGTCGGAGGACCACGGCGGGCACGGCGGCCCTGAGCTCCAGCGCACTGGGAGGTAAGTGTGGGAGGGACACAGCATGACTGGTGATGTGCAGCCTCGAGCTCTGAGCTCTTCTTTGTCCTCGTCTTCCTGTCGCCTGTTAGCTGCCTCGCTGTCCCCGATCTATAAATTTAGCTCTCTTAAGAGGCAGACTACCCTACTGGTCCATTATCATTCCTCACACTTCAACTCCACAAAGCCCTTTTGTTTGAGTTTGAATTCAGTTATGAGTTCAGACATATTCCAGCACTGTGTCCCACACATAAAGTCACATTCTTCAATATTACATACTGCATATTACATTCACTGAGTGGTGGAAAGTAACTAAGCACATTTACTCAAGTACTGTACTCTACTAGATTTATCTGACAGCTAAAGGTACTAGATACTTTTCAGATGAAGAATTCACATTGAAAAAGTGTATAAAGCGTATAAAATACAATGCATTGTTAGTCCCTACAAAAAAACAGCTCAGAGTTTGGTCCCCTTGTCATGTTTCATGTCTTGTTCCTGTTCACGGCTCCTCTATAAAGGCACAGGAGACAAAAAGAATTTAATTTTCACGTAATTTTATGACGCAAAGAGACAGCATGATTCCAAATATTGAGATCTACAGGGGCGATTCATTTTGTCATCACCCGGATGTCACCTAATGACAAGCAAAGGAGTCTTGGACCGCAGCTTGAAACAATGACAGGAGGTGGGAGATGGTGTTCAGTGCACATCTCTGTGGCTTTATAGCAGAGAGGAGTGAGTGATGTGCTGCTGCTGAGCTGCGGTACAGGCTCTCATCCTAGGATTGGCCGGAAGCCCAGTTTCGGCTATCAAACCAGGCCCCCCTCACCCCCACCCCTCCCAATCCACCCCCACCACCTCCCGGGACATAGCATCGCTGCCTACAGCTCAGACTGAAATAAGCATAACGGCCCGCCCACTGTTGCCATAGCAACCGCCTTCAGCTAGTTCACCGCTGTCCCGGCTTGCCGCAGCAGGAGAGCCTGCTCGCTGTGGCTGAGAGTCGTACGCACACAGCACAGACGTAGACTCAGTGTGTGGGCACTTTGTTCCTTTTCAATATTTTGTCTTGTAGTAAACACACTGAAAAAAGAGGAGCCGGCGCTCCCAGTGCTCCCCTGCAAAGCACAGGCATTTTGTCCAGAAGCGGAGCGAGAGCTGCCACCATACTGCAGCTGACAGAGCCCGCGTTAGTGCAGTGTTAGAACATGATGCAGCTTCTTTTAAGGAGCAGTTTGACATTTTGGGAAATCAGAGATCGATTGATACCACTCTCGTGCCTCTCCAATAAACACGAAGCGGGTGCCAGTCAGCAGTTAGCTTAGCTTGGCTGTAGCTTCATATTTAAAGTCTGAAAGCGTGGGGAAAGAGCTAGACGGCCTCTATTCAAAGGTAACAGCATCCACAACATGTTATATCTCTTTCAACGCTTGCAACACCTGACGACAAATCTCCACTGGTTGCCTGCCTTAATTTATTGCACAGACTTAAAACAAGAAGATATAACAATATATATACATAAGGAACCATTTGCACTGAGCAATAAGAATATTACTGTTTTGAAAAATAAAAAAATGTATTTTACCCATTGAGGGACAAAACCGGCTTAAGCTTTTGAGCTCCCAGAAACGATCAATCGGTGATTCTTTCATAAAGTCCCTGTTTTACCACAGGATATTTGGTGGGCTCGTCTTGGACATCAAGCGGAAGGCCCCTCACTACCTTTCCGACTACACAGATGCCATCAGTCTGCAGTGTCTGGCCTCCTTCCTCTTCCTCTACTGCGCCTGCATGTCGCCTGTCATCACCTTTGGAGGACTCCTGGGCGAGGCCACAGAGGGCCGCGTGGTAAGAAGCAGCATCTTTATTGCTCCCGAGAGACTCTATGATCCCACCTAGAGGTTTAGTCTCATAATCTGCAATAACTGTTTTTAGGTAACGTAGGGGCACTGGAAACAAGTCGTGAACACAGCGTTGACATTTGATCTCCTTTTAAGTTGAATTATTTGCGGTAATGTTTTTGGGCACCTGGCAAACGTGAGACCAGTATTTGCTTTATTAGTATTTAGTGCTAAAGTAAGATGAACAATGTAAACAACAGCTGAAGGTTTGACGTCACATCAGTGTTAGTCTCTGTTCCACTAGCTTCTCATGACCAGATCATTACTTCTTGTGTTTCCAGAGTGCTATTGAGTCCCTGTTCGGGGCGTCCATGACTGGAATAGCCTACTCTCTTTTTGCTGGTCAGCCCCTCACCATCCTGGGCAGCACGGGGCCTGTTCTTGTCTTTGAAAAAATCCTCTTCAAGTTCTGCAAGTAGGTTAACTTCTTTTTCCATTTCTTGTTATTTTCATAGTACGAATTGTGTTTTTGTTATAGTAGAATATTTCAATGTTGATGGTGGATGTGTGCACTTTGCACTCTAACTAATTGCTCATCCCTTCCCTTGTGTGTGTGTGTGTGTGTGTGTGTGTGTGTGTGCTGTCCCTCTCAGGGAGTATGGCCTCTCCTACCTCTCCCTAAGGGCCTGTATTGGCCTGTGGACGGCCTTCTTCTGTCTGCTGCTGGTGGCCACGGATGCCAGCTCGCTTGTCTGTTACATCACACGCTTCACTGAGGAGGCCTTCGCCTCGCTCATCTGCATCATCTTCATCTACGAGGCTCTGGAGAAGCTGATGCACCTGGGGGTGCACTACCCCATCAACAAACACAACAACCTTCAGAAACTCACACAGTACTCGTAAGTACAGTTTTCAAATCCCCTTCTTGTTTGTTTCATTATAATTTTTCTTTTGGACTGAGAGAAACAAGTCATTTGAAGATGCATTTTGGTATTTTCCACTGTTTTCTGACATTTTATAGGTTGTCAAACTGCAGGAGAGTTAAAGGGGGGCTCGGAGGGAGAGACCTGAGGCGGGAAAAGGAATGTGCATCAGAATTTGCTCTGAACACACAGACATTATAAACATATCTTTAGACTCAGTGTGACTTACAGTTCCCGGAGGTATCATTATCTCCATCTATCTATGTCCATCTTGAATGAACATCCATAAATCCACTTACAAACTCTGTATAACTCCAGAACGAAATATACTAATATATATACAAATATACTGTATATTATCATATACAGTATATTTTTTCTTCCTCTTATCAATTGTATTCCTTTGTTAGTTTTTGTCTTTTGAAGCTATTTTATCCTATTTTTAGTCTAGCTTTTATTTAACCCAGTTGTATTCATTTTACTTTATTATTGTTTTTATTATTATAGTAATTAAATCTATTTTCTTACATTTTCATACTTTTAGTTTTTCGCGGGCATTAGTCTCAAATTCTTATATAGTTGTTTTATTGCTGTTTTTATAGTCTACACTTTTTCTGTCTTATTATCTTCATCTGTGAAGCACTTTGAACTGCACTGACCTGTATGAAAGGTGCTATACAAATAAAGTTGATTGATTGAGAAATTATTACTCGATTAATTAGGAAAATAACTGACAGTTAATGTAAAGTTAACGAAAAATTGACTATATGGAAAATACATGTACACTATTTATCAATCTAAATTTACTTGGTAGCAATTGCAGTTTAAGCGATTTAAGCGAGAAAATAATGGTCAGGTGAATTGATACTGAAAATAATCACTGTTTGCAAAAAGATAATACAAATTGAAAAAATTATGGTTACAGAAATCATGCCCATGCATCCACAAATGGAACGCTTTTGGCTGCTTATACTGTCACATTTCATATTACTTCAAGAAGACAATAAATAGGTCAAGTTTAAAACAATATTAAAAGGTCGTTTTTGGCTGCCCTTTAAGCATTCTGTACTGCTGTTGCCATGTTGTGGTGCACCCAACTCAGCACATCTGCACACACGTGCAGTGATCTGCTGCATCGTCAAGCGGCAGATGTTGCAGCGGTATAGCAGAGACACCGTCCAGGTTTACCGTAATGGGCTTTGCTTTTTGGTGAATAATCCCACGTTGAGTGTGTGTCATGCATCGGGCATGATCCCGCCACGTAAGCTGGCTAGTGACTATGACAAGCTACGAGCTCCTTCTGTGCTCTTCTGTTCTGATGGAGGGGACAGCAGGGGGGATGCTGACATTTCGTTTCGGAACATGCCAGCAGAATAAGTCATTCCACGTTGATGAATGAACGTTTTGGAAGTGGCGTGTAATGTAGAGCGCAACATTGCAGGGAAACGGCTAACAATTATTTTCATCATTGATTAACCTGTGCATTGTTTTCTTGATCATTAAATGAATTGTTTGGTCTATAAATGTCAGGAAATGAGCAAAAACTGCCTATCATTCATGAAAAAACCACACATTTTTTGTTTGTTTATCTCACTCTTGATTGTCTTATTATTAATGCATTTCTTTTTACTTTATTTGCATTAGTGTATCCAGCTTGTTCTGTTATGAATATATAAGAAAACGAAATTAAGATTTCCTTCATAGTTGTGCGTGTGTGGAGCCGCGGGACCCCACCAATGAGACTCTGCAGTTCTGGGAGGAGAGAAACATCACGGTCTCCCAGGTCAACTGGACCATGCTCGAGGTCAAGGTAAGGAACCCCTGATGTTTGGAGTAAATCAGAGCAAAGCAGCCGTACGTGGGTTACATAGCAATAAGGGTGATCTGTGGCCTCGATATCCGGGGATGAAGCTGACTTTCTTGGGTTCAAGTGGACCTCTAATGGTGGATAAAGGGTCCAAAGAAAATCTGGATCTGTAAGCCGTTACGGAATAGCAGTCAAAGTGTGATCCCGAGTGGAGGGAAGAGGAAAGGCTAACAGAAATAGCGCATTTAGATTACAGATGCTCAAACCTAACACGCCAACGAAATGCCCTAGAATGTCAGGGTAATGTCTTATAGTCTCTGGCAGTCATCACTTATCCCACACTTTTGCTGTATCAAGAAGTCTAGGCGGAGATTAAGAACACGTGGGCAGGCTTTCACAGGGATTTACTGGTGCAGGATGAGCAATGGAGACGCCGTGTGAAGAGTGGATTTTCTCACTGTCGGACGAACAATCGGTCACGGCAGTGGTGGCACGCTGCGCCGCTCCTGCACATGCTTTTAAAACCTATAGCAGCCAGGTTTGGGAGGCCGGGGGACACAGGAGGCCACTGGGCTTGCGTGCTAATATATGAACCACGCACTATATAGCTATTTAAAGCATAGAGTACTGAAAAAGTGAATGTGCCAGATTGTCGGTATTCAGACTTGTCTACATCACCGCTGGCATCCGTCATCGCCGTTGTCATTTGTATTGGCGTCATCACCCCTGTCCTCCTTGCGCTCATCATCCCGGTTACCATTGCCGCCATCATCCTCGCCGTGTCCTCTGGTGCCAGTAGGAGTGCGAGATGCTGCACGGGGAGTTCGAGGGCAGCGCCTGTGGCCCCCACGGCCCCTACATCCCAGACGTCCTCTTCTGGTGCGTGGTCCTCTTCTTCTCCACCGTCTTCATGTCCGCCTTCCTCAAGGAGTTCAAGACGAGCCGTTACTTCCCCACCAAGGTACCTATCGCACCATTAGTCATCCCCAAGCAGCGTGCATGCACCCACTTACCACCATCTTTTCTAGTCTTTTAGTCTTTGTATCAGTCCTTCCTACTGAAGCGCACACACTTTTAGAGTTGTTGGTGTTCCTGCTCGACACTGCCTTCAAGTGCACGGTAGCTGCAAAATTTAATCTGCTTCATTAATTTTGCAGTGCTCCATTTACTTTCATTTTGTCAAGGGACTGAAATTACACCGACAGAGCTTTACACAGCTTGGTGTCTGTCTTGTTTCACTTTAGATTATGCTGCCATCTATTGGCTGCTTTATGGCACAGCACAAACCCTTCAGTCCGTGTGGCCGTTCTATGTGCGCATTTTCTATGATTTATCATCGCGATGACACCCGTGAGCATAATATGTGGCGTGATGCTGACACGGTGAGCTATAGTATATGGGCGCCACCTTGTGGTGATGATCGGATGTCAACAGTCAGACGAAATAAAACCCAAAACTGAATTTTGAATGGCTCCCAGCAAATTGAGTGCAACTTTAAATGAACATCACGAAGCATAGCGAGCTATATATAGACACAAACACATTCATCACTCACTCACTCTCCTCTCAGACTGGACCAATCAGAGCGGAGCTTGACAACACTGACTGATGCTCACGCGCAGGAGACAAAACATGTCTCTATGAAAAAGGCAAAAATAGAAGCAAATATATAAAAAAAAACATGAAATCATCCAAAAAGGAAACAATGATCATAGAAACTACTAGGAAAAAATAATAGATTGCACATCCAAAAGGGTTTAAATGACCTTTGTGACTTTTAAATAAAAGATTAACAAGTAGAAATGCATCAACAGATCAAATATCTTCATATTCAAATCGTTAAAACACGATTTTCAGTACAGTGCGTAGACACGGCTGCCTTCAGGTTGCTTTTCCACGTCGACCTGTGCCTGAAGAATGCGTCTCTTTGTTCCCTCCAGGTGCGGGCCATCATCAGCGACTTTGCAGTCTTCATCACCATCCTCACTATGGTTTTGGTAGATTATGCCTTGGGGATCCCCTCACCTAAACTACAGGTCCCCAACAAGTTCAAAGTAAGTCCACATGAAAGCCTCCCATGTAAAAAGCTATGCGTCTGTTTTATACAGAACATTCGTTTTACTTTGACTTTAGATCTTCAAATTAAAAAAGGCATACACTGAATGCATTTGCATTTGATGCCAGCCGATGGTCATTACTTTAACATTTGTTTTCTGATATAGTTTAGTTTTTAGTTTTGTTTCCACACATTTGGTTATACAACAGCAGAAAAGCAGTTAATACAAGTAGAACAGGTGTGAAAGATGACGTCAAGAAGCCAGAGACTCACACAGTGGACCTCTCCGCAACTTAAGAACATTTTTAACAAAACATGCATAATAAATATATATTACATGTACATACAGAGGAAATAAATGATGAATTAGACATCAAGGATCAAATGAATGTGAGCGTGATGTGAGCATGAGGTAGAATCAAATCAATTACGAAGAACATGGCAGGGTGAACTCATAATGTAGCTATTCAATTTGCCCAATGTCACTTGGTTCCTCAAGTTTCTGTGTCACAGTCTGTAAAATCGTCATTGATTAGAACTGCTTATTCATTCTTGCTTGCCTGCTACATTTTCCCTTGTGATGTGAATATTCAACTTTGTTTCTTGATCTTTGCCGCGATTCAGTCTTTCCTTCAGGGGACTCCATCACCGATTATATTATTCCTCTTTGACTGACTCTCCAGATACTGATTTTAGCTTGTTGTCAGCCTGATGGCAGCAGAGATATACTATAAAAGAGGTAAACCAATGTTCCTTGATGCCAAGAGAGGAAGTATCAGTAAAAACGTCCAGGCTGTTGCACTTGAGTAGGCAGAGAAGAATCCTCAAACATTCACATTCACCACTACACTACTACTACTACATAGTAGATCTGACCCGTCAAAGCCAAATATGAACAGACAAATATGAACCTATTACATAGGTTCATATTTGTCTTAGCTCAAGAGGCTTGTTGAAGCACATGTACCAATGGCAGCCATGTGTGTGTATATTCTATACAAATTTGTACTTTTTCTCACGTCTACCTTTCTCTTCGCCCTCCCCAGCCAACCAGGGATGACCGTGGCTGGCTGATAAACCCGGTGGGGCCCAACCCCTGGTGGACCACCATCATCACCTCCCTCCCTGCTCTGCTCTGCACCATCCTGATCTTCATGGACCAGCAGATCACTGCCGTCATTATCAACAGGAAGGAGCACAAGCTGAAGGTACTTCAAAACTTTCATTTAAAATCCTAGTGACAAAAATAACCAAATGAATGCTGCTTTATGATAATGCTCTTTAAATCACCTGCTCTCACAGAGGTACATAACTAGATTGCCTACTGAAGGCCAGAGAATATGAAAAATTATTTGCCATCTTCTTCTTGTTTTTCTGCCTCTCAAAAATGTAATTCCTGCCAGCTCCGGGGCTGCTGATCTTTTTGTGAGCCTGATTATTCCTGAAGTGGATCAAGGAATAATAGAGAGCTTTCCTTTAGATATAATGTATTAATAATAACTCTGTATCTGAACCCCACTGTCCCTCGTCTGACCCCTGCAGAAAGGCTGTGGCTACCACCTGGACCTGTTTGTGGTGGGGGTGATGCTGGGCGTGTGCTCGGTGATGGGCCTGCCGTGGTTCGTGGCGGCCACCGTGCTCTCCATCTCCCACGTGAACAGCCTGAAGCTGGAGTCGGAGTGCTCGGCCCCCGGAGAGCAGCCCAAGTTCCTGGGCATCCGAGAGCAGCGCTTCACCGGCCTCATGATCTTCACCCTGATGGGCTGCTCCGTCTTCATGACCTCTGTGCTAAGGGTTAGGGGGACGGCCGCCAAAATATACAGCCGCACTCACTCAAGAATCATGCACAGACACATCGGAGTGATGGAGAAGATGGGGTTGAAAGCATGCCTCATGTAGTCATATTTTTGAGGACCAAAGTGATCTTTTTCAGTTTGTTCTCAAGCATTTCAAGCATTTACATATATATTTGTTTATTTATTTATATGTATATTTATAAAGAATTATACTCAAATAGCTGTAGTCCTAATCCTGTCTATTTATGTGTCTCCAGTTCATCCCCATGCCTGTGCTGTACGGAGTCTTTCTGTACATGGGGGCTTCCTCACTCAGAGGCATTCAGGTGAGTTCAGATATTGCGAGCTGGTATTTGACTAGAAGTGCTAATCGAGAGAAGGCTCAGAGTAGATTCTTGAACGGAATGTCTGTTTGCATCCGCGCAGTTCTTTGACCGCCTAAGGCTGTTCAGCATGCCGGCCAAACATCAGCCAGACTTCATCTACCTTCGTCACGTCCCACTGAGGAAGGTGCACCTCTTCACCATCATCCAGCTCAGCTGCTTGGTCCTGCTCTGGGTCATCAAGACCTCCAAGGCTGCCATCGTCTTCCCCATGATGGTAACCGCAGTGTTTTTGTGTACGCACTATGCACTTGTGTGCTTAATGCGCATGATTGGTTGATATCTGTCCGTTTCTGCTGCATCAGGTCTTGGCCCTTGTGTTCATTCGTAAGCTGCTGGACTTCATCTTCACCAAGAGAGAACTGAGCTGGCTGGATGACCTGATGCCAGAGTGGAAGAAGAAGAAACTGGAGGATGCAGAACAAGAGGTGCAGTAATAGATTATAACATAGATGACCGAATGCTATCTCTGATTACATTTGCACCACTGCAGCAGCAAAGGTGCTATCCATGAAGTGTTTTGGATGTTCTCTTTTTTCTCTTCCTTCAGGAGGAACACAGTATTATTGCAGAGGAAGAAGGCATTGTACAAGTGCCACTGGAAGGAAACTATAAGTAAGTAATTTTGATCTTAAATCATGTTCTGCAGTTTTGGTTCCCAAGCCTCCTGCAAAAGCAATTGTGTCATTGTTGGAAGAAGTATTGAAGTCTTTTAACACAGTGTACAAATACTTCTTCAGCAGAGTAAGGATAGTTGTTTCCCCCTGTTCCCAGTCTTTATGCTTTCCCTCTCAGTTCATTCAAAGATGTGTTCTTCTTTTAGAGACAAAATAGTATCTAGTTCCTTTCATATAGACACGACAGAATGTTCCACGTCAACGGCAGCCATATTGGTTGTTTACAAAAATGCAATACAAAAGTTAACGGCCAATCTCCTCTGTACAGTCATCGTATCAAACCCGCCCCATATTAGATAAATGGTTGTGACTGGCCCGACCCGGGTCAGCCAGGTCCACTGGCAATCTGTCTAAACAGGAGGGGGACCAGTCGCATCTGCCAGAGCAAATAAAACATGAACTCGCAGCTTCGTCTGGTTCTGAGGCCGACACGTAGTTTGAAGCAAGCGGCTCTTGTAGTTGTCAGTCCTGCTTGTGCATGTTTCTAAGAACAAATCTTCACATGGGAAGGGAATAATAGTTGTTGTCCTCCTGTGTGTGTTTTTGCAGGTGTGACCCAGCCACAGTGAACATCACTGATGAGATGTCCAAAGGATCCTTCGGGAGTGTGTGGAAGAGTGTTAACCCTCCTGAGAGCACAAAGAAGGAACCAAGCGCTAAAAGGTTAGCCTCCTTCTCCACATTACTCTCAGATATTCATATCAGTATCTCTTAATACATCGTAGGGCTTAAATGCCAATTGCTGCATAGAGACGTACTGATTCCAAATGAATGTTTAAAGTATTTTTGCAGGGTGAAAAAAATTGAAAAAAAGTGGAAAATTGTGTCTTTGGGTGTTAAAGCAAGCAGTGGCAGGTGTTTATTATTGAAAAGTTATGGAACATTTACTTTCTATGTTTCCAGGAAACCGAGGAACTAGAATGTTTAGATAAAAAGGGTTTATCTGAGAGCAGCCCTGCCCTCACAGATTTCCCACAGAGTAGACTAACATAGTGTCTCCTGCCTGCCTCTCTCGTTACAATCCACCCCTAAGCTCCCCTTCCTAACCTCTCAGAAGACGATATCCCAAAGGTAAGTTGCTCCCAGTCCCTGTCAGCATGGAGAGTCTTGTCCTGTGTTTATAGTATGGATTGTTGCATGATGAAAACAACGTTGGTCTGTGCTGCAAGTTAGTGTTCAATGATTGCCGTAGCCCAGTAAATTGGGCGATAAATCAGTAATACATGGATGTTGGTGGATTGACAAAACAGCATGGACTGAGTGTGCATGTCACGTCAAGGACACATTATGATCGCATGCCATTATTATTATTAAGCTTTATTATACGTATTTGCGCGCTGTGCGAACGATGTATCTACACTCTGCACTTGTGTCTTGAATTTTTTTGAAAGACATTTGCCGTTTAAAAATCTTAGGCTTGGTTTTCATTCTTCTTTTCCATTCGTGCAGTTGTTCCAGTGGCGGCGAAAAGCGACACAAGCGCCGGAGGCATGAGAAGAGTTTGGACAGGGAGACAAGTTTGTGATGACACGTACTGGCGGCGCCACTGTGCTGTCAATCAGTAGATCAAAAAACAAAAAAATTAAAAAACTATACCGTGCCACACTCAGCCACCTTTGTACTGTGCTACACTGTGTATTTTTGTCATGTAAGTCTGTGTGCAAGTTGTGTAAAACAAAGATAAATGTGTTAGAAACAGTATTAACACGAGGAACCGAGACACATTTGTGTTCTTTTCTATGTATATCAATGTTTGGTGATACCAGCAACAGAAGTCAGAATTATATGACACTTACAGCCACTGTTGTGTCAATGGGCCAATTAAGTAAACATTTTGAACAATTTTTAAATCTTCTTTATTTGTATTTTGTATGTTTTTTATATTTTTCCAACAACAACAATTGCGAGTTGTCCTTTAAAAAAACCTGCCACAGCAAACTGCAGATGTGTGGATTTTGTGAGCAGTTAATGCTGCTATTGACTTGATGCGCCTCACAACAGAAAAGACTAGATATTTGCCAATGCTAATCTATTTCACTGGTATCTATAAGAGTTGGCTATATAGCGAATATAGTAATTTTTTGAAAGTATTAAATATACATTTTCTATATTCTGTATATCTAAATGTTTTTGTGACAGTGACAGCTCATATCACTCCAGAGTCGTCTCCATTGCTATTTTACAAATAAATGTCTCTCCTCCAGTAAACTATTTCCCCAAACAAGTTAAAGGAACAGTTTGACTTTCTGGGAAATACTGTTTTTTCTTGCTGAGACTTAGATGAGAAGATTGGTGCTCCGTCATGTCTGTAAGTTAAACATGACGCTACATCCAGCAGCTGGCTAGCCTTGCGTATCACAATGACTGAAAGCGGTGAAACAGCTAGCCTGGCTCTGTCCAAAAATAACAAAATGCTCATTAATTAACACTTTATATATTGTTTATAATCTGTACCATAACCGAAATGTAGAAGAGATACGTTGTGGTTTTGCTATCTCTTTGTCAGGAGCTAGCAATAGCTTCCTATTTAGCGTACACACATGAGCGAGGTATCGGCGTTCTCATCTAACTGTTAGCAAGAATGCAAAAACGCATATTTCCTAAAATAAACTTTTCCAGGACAGCATATTTTGGGGGCAGCTCACTGGAAAATTACATTTTCAAGCTAGCATGGCAGCATAGTTTGGGAGCTTTCAGTATCTCCAGGTACTTGGCCTTGGCTTTTTAAAAACTCATTCAAATTTGCAAATCCTGAACTCTAGGGTGAATGTACAGAACGCTCTATGTTTTCCACCTACATACTCTTTGTCATCTTGTCAGTAAGTGTCATCCATGGACATGTGATCTCCTATCCAAATGACCCTCAATGTGTTAGCATCTGAAGCTAATTGATTAAAAAACAAAAAAAACACCTGCATGACAGTGAAACAGACTTGATTGTCTTGCTGCAGGGCCATGGTTTCTTCTGGAGATGCAATAATACCCTTTTTCTGGGAAGGGCAACATGTAATAAGCAGTAAAGAGTCTTGACAGTGTACAATACATAGTATATTTTATTCATGTAAAATGTTACTAATATATTACTAACATGAAGTCAGTGTTGAAGGCAGGTTTTTGTTGTAGATGTTCTTTTCCCATTGTCTAATTGATGGTTCTTAGTTGATTAGAGAAACTAAATTACTACTAACTAAATTATATCAATATCAAATATTTTGACCACTTCTGTGTGGAATAATTCTGCCTTAAATTCGGTAGCGATAGCTGTACACTTTCTGTTTAATAATTTAAGTCCCCTGTAGAGAAATCAGTTCAGATCTGTTGTTATATTGTGATTTGTTTCATGAGAATGAGAGAGCGAGTGAATGCGAGCATAAATAAAGATGTTAAACAAACTGCTGAAATGATGTGGCACGTTATTGATCCCTGGACTTGCTTGTGTCCACAGGAAGGTCAGAGGTCAGCCAGTGAGCAGCACCTCAAGGACATTTGAACTCAGCTTATGTTTTCTGTTCTGGATAGACTCCCCAGAGTTATTCCATGCAACTCTCCAAATACAGTGTCTGTAGTGTGTGTGTGTGTGCTTACTGGCGTCCTTGTCTCCACCTTTGACCTCAGGAGCTCCATGTCTTTGGCCTCATGGGAGAAAGGGAGCAGAGAGCACCCTGCGCCCTCTGGATGAAGCTCCTCTAGCCTCTCCTCCTCTGGCAGAGATACAGGAGGCCTCTGTATCTGTGACCCATGATGCTGCTGTTGATGCTCCCACTGAGAGACCACTATCCTTGTCTAAAATCACTTACATCAATCATTGAAGACGTCCTGCAAGCCTGTTCTGAATTGTGTTCCCGTGAGATCAGGGAGACTACAGACTTGGATTACAGGAAATGACTGCTAAGAGAAGGGTATACGTTCACATTTGGAATGACTAATAATTGAGAGTTGCAGTCCATTGCAAGTCACATGACATTACATTACAAGTAAAAGCTCCGCATTCACAGTTTACTTCAAGGTAAGAAATGTATAAAGCATCTGTGTTGGCAAGTACATTTACTCAATTACTGTACTTATATGTACAAATATGAGTTACTTGTATTTAACTTGAGTATTTTTTTACTTTCTGCTACTTCATACTTTTTCTCCAATACGAGTTATTTAGCAAATTCAGATTAATAGCACAAAATGTATTCAACAAATAAATTATGATGTACCAATATAGGTTAAGATATGACTTTATTGATACCAGGGTGACCAATAATGATGCATAACATTAATGCGTCAATCATTTTAAACCAATAAAGAAAGAGAGCCATAGAGCTCCATTGTTCTCCATAAACTATTAAAAACACATCAATGAGCCACACTTTTGCACGGGGTGTCATGTTCTTCATCACCATGAACACGCACACTGTAGTATATTTGGACTAAATCACCAGAGCGCCACGTGAGGATTAATCCGCAGCTGAAAGTAGTCCCCAACAAATACACTAGTTCTTCTTGTTTGAGTAAAGTTTGCTCAAAACTACAGTGACCAGCTGTTTTAGGGAATTCCTGAGCCTTTTATAACAATTATATTATGGGGTGCCCTGCTGGCCAAGAGGTTTAAAGTGCCGACCATGAACTGCAACATCCCAGGTTTGAGTCCAGCTGGAGGTCTTTGTTACACGTCATATCTTTCTCCCCCCTCGTTTCCTGTCTACTGTGTATCTCTAAAAAGGGAAACTATTTGTGAGCCATTTTTAAGGCTTCATGCCTTCAGCAGGAACCAATGGGCTTTGGGCTGAGAGCCACGGACAAAACAGGGAAATAAGTGATATGCTGTTATCACACATCGACACAGTCAAAGCATTTTATATGAAGTTCATTGACGATGGCAGCCTGATTTCGATTTATTTGCTCAAAATAATGCCACAAACACGCAATGAAAAACTTTATTTTGCAGAGCGGATTAATATAACATGCAATGACAACCAACTACACGACATGTGTTTTCCATAGGCCGACCTGAGAGTTCACTTTTAAGTGTTCTTGTTTTCACCTTAAAAATATACAAAATAATTTAAATTTGTAGAAAAAATACGCCCTCAATTTCATTTCTTCTCTCTGGTGCACCATAGAAACGATGGAAGAGTAGTAGTTTTTGTATCTTTGCGTCACATAGGGTAAGTAAAAAAAAGACTTACTAATTTAAATATAGTGCTGACATTAGAACATGCAAAGCAGTATGGCTTTCTATTCCTCCTGTATATGGCTTTGTGTGCATCACACAGAGTCAGTCCTCATTGGTCCTCTTCTCTTTTCTTACTGCAAAAGAGAGAACATCACAGTCACGCCAAGCCCAGCCTTTCTTGCATTTATCAGATCAAGTCATGTGACTCGGTTTTACCTCTGCCCCGAAGGCTTGGAAGTCATGACCCAGAGTAAATATTCCTTCGCAGCCATGGAGTCCAGCACCTTGTTCACGTCGCTGGTGAAGCTCCCATCTACATGCCTCCTGCTGAACGCTTCACCCCGCCTGTCCGTTTCAGATCTGAGTATGTACACAGGCACACAGTGTAAGCGCCGCCCGTTCAGGGTCAGTAGTCCTGCAATGTGTAAACCTGCCATTATGAACCTCTAACATCGGCCTGCAGTGCGGTGAGATCGCCACTTTTAGTTTTCCTAATAAGTGAAGACACGGTGCTGCTGGGATCCATTCATGATTGGTTCATTGTCTGCTTGCAAATAATCAGCTCACGCAATCATCGCACAGTGTACATCAATAACAAAAGCGAAGCAAGGGAAAGAGGTGGAGCGGGGGCAAGAAGCAGCTGGTTAGCTCTTTCCCTCTGACTCAAGATCTCTCTGTCTCTCTTGTCATGGTGGAATCAGACAGGCAGGCAGGCTGTTAGGGGGTTTTGTGCTGTAGGCGGAGGAGGAGAGGGAAAGCGGGGCAGCCTACTCTCTTCGGACTTGTCCGGTCTTGAGCCTGGCAACAAAGTCTTTGGTTGCCTGGTCCTTGAGGTAGGAGCTCATGACGCTGGAGAAGATCCCGTCTGCGAGCTGTTTCTCTGCGGCACTAAAAACACACAGTGAGACTCAGTGGGGAGGACTGGAGTATTTTTAAGTTTAATCTGTTCTTTTTTTTTTACTCTGAAGTAAAATGTTGTATCTCACCGCTATTGTTAAAGTGCAACTCGGCCCTCACATTCTGCTAGAACCTTCCCTCCCAGCAAAATAAAAAAATGCAAGCAGTGCAGGAACGACTGCAGGGTCAGGGGACACTAGGGAC
>JAVQJF010039117.1:0-13834 GCA_036023855.1 Gadopsis marmoratus | reverse complement strand
TATACATATATATGTATGTATATATGTGTGTGTGTGTGTGTGTGTGCATATATATACACATACATATATATACACATATACATACACACATGCATTTATATATACACACACATACATATATACACACACACACACATATACATATATACACACACAGACACATATACATATACACACACACGTGTGTATATATATGTGTATGTATGTATATATATGCATATATATGTATGCGTATATATATATGTGTGTATATGTATATATATATATATATATGTGTGTGTGTGTGAAAAAAATAAATAAATTCCTAATTTAAAATGAAATAGCAGAAAATGAAATGGAATAAGATTTTGCCATGTAAACATACATAAATGTAGTTGAGTAAAATAAAGTAGGTACTGTCTATAAAACATTCTCTATCCAACACCAGGCTGAAGAGCCAGGTTTTAAGTTTTCATTTACAAATGTCCAAACTTCCAGCTGCCCTGAGAGAGAAAAGAAGAATCCCAAAATAAAATGGGAAATAAAATCGAGATTTATTTCAACTTCAAATGATCATTCCCATCAGCCTCAGCTGTACTTTGTTGTTTAGTACTAATTAGCAAATGTAAGCATGCTAACAAGCTAAACTAAGATGGTGGGTGCGCATGGTAAAGCATTGCTAGTGTGACTGTAAACTCTCAGTTTAGTTCTTTGCTGTGTTCAAGTACAACAAACTTAAAATGTTTAAGATCTAAAAAAACGTGATTTTTGACGCAAGGCAAAAATCAGGAACCGAAGGTTTCCGGGTCTTATCGTGTCAGCTCATATTATATAGGTTTGGCGGTGTCGGACAATTTGGGTCATGATTTTAAGGGTTCGATTTGGTCAGAATTTCAGTCTTTGTTTTCTCTTCCAAACAACTTTGACAAGCCTCAGGGTTCGTTCACAGTGTTCCGAGTGTCCGACTGCTCGCGTTTCTTTCCCCGTTGGGCTTTTATTTCTTTGCCAGGATTAACCTGGAGAGTAATATTTGATATTTTAGTGGTTAGAAACGATGGCCAAACATCTGGAAATAAAATCCAGGTTGTAATGAGCCCTGGGAGTTATTAAAAAAAAAAAAAAAGTTGTAAAAGAGAACAGGCAGGTCATATCTAGGCATCTGTGCGTGTTTTTCTCTCCTCGCCCGAAACTTTTGAGGGTTTATTTGAAAAGTTGATTCACCCAAATTTCCAGCTTTCTGCATTCACGTTACCTGTTTCAGGAGGCGGCCGCATCCTCGCCAGCGGCCTCTAATACACTCCTACGATACCTCGGTGAGACTTTTTCTTTTTGTATGATGAAACCACGAAACAATGCGCGCACGTAAACACGAAACGTGGCAAGCGACACATTTCTTGAAGGTAAGCCATTTCCACGCACGTTAAGAGCTTAGCGTCGACGCCGCACCATTCATATCAGTTCGCCATTATGATGCAAATGATAACGCCGGTGCCTGGCGCTCTCTTTCTCCCTTTTCTTCTGCACCTTTACTATGAACAACACGGCACACTATAGTACAGATGCACACCTACATTACAGCGCGCACACACACACACACTTGATCAAATTCACCCAGCTCCGTTGCTTTATCCCCTTTGTTCGAGCTGATTGGATCTGTGGCGATCACATGTTTACCCAGAGCGCTATCTCTTTGAGAAACCTCCGTCACGGGTAGCGGAGAGTAACGTTCGCCTCTTTTTGTGTTTTCCTTTTATTTTGGAGACGGGCACGCACACACGGCCTTTATGTATATATGCTAATATGGCTGGCTAACACGGTTTCGCACTGTTTGTTTCTGAAAATGATGCAACTTGCCAGACATCCGTTTTTCTGCTGATGTTCACATTTTCTTTTTCTTCCTCTCCCCTCTTTCTCAGGGCAGGCATTTTAGAGAGAGAGAGAGAGAGAGTAAATGATGAAGAAGTGAAGAGGAGGGAGGGAGGTGTGTGTTCTAAAATCCACAAAGGTTTTGTAATAAATGCATCGGCGACAATACCAACAAAAACATTAAAGGGAGAAAAGACGTGTTTCTGTGTTAAACAATTAGTGCTGCAGCATTAGAGCCGATCAGGAAGAGACAAAAGCTCGGCAGCAGCAGGGGTTTACCCCAGACACAAAGACACAAAGACAGATGCTCTGCAGCCCAGCCAAGCTACAGTACCACACCAGCTTCCACTGGAGCTGCATGGAACCACAATCCAGCCGTCTGCAGGTCTGTAATAGTATAGCATCAACACAACTATACATCGTCTACATAATCCGCTCTCAAAAGCCAAGTAATCAATAGTTGTGTAAGTTGCAGTGTATGTTTAATAGTATTGCTGCTAACCTTTGACCTCTTAAACTATGACTCCTATCCAGCTGATTGACTGACAGATGTAATTCTTTAAAAAAAGAAAGAAAAAAAAGGCTTTCACGCTCACAGAACTTCATGTTAAATTCTCGTCCATAACCGAGTCTCAGCAAAACATTTGCGTTGAATTGCATTTAACTCATTATAATCCTAATAATATTGCTCCAGTAAATTGATAATGCACAGCAAGGCAACCTGAGAGTCAAATATGACAGAGCCTGCTATTTTCAATTCCGTGACACTTTGGAGAGTATTATAGGAGGCTGAATGCACTTGCTGTCTGTCAACGTGCAATGTAGTATTATGCCAAATCCAACGCCACGTACCCAACTGTAGAACACAAACAGGCTGTGAATTGTTCAAAGTTTGGATCTGTTTCACCACTGACCTTTGACTTCCAGCTCATCGATGAGTTAGCAGAACAACGTCGGCGTTGGTCGTTTGTTCGCGATTGTCACCTTCACATGACAATCAGTTTTAGTCACCTGAACTTATATTATTTTGTCCAACCCATTTGTATCACTGAGGGTAGGCTAGCTAACAGAAAAAAGCTCCCTGTATAACATCACCACCTTCCTGAAGGGAGGATTTATCACAGGACTGCATTAGTTTTAGCTAGATGCGCCTAATAAACTGGCAACTGAGTTGATTTAGTTGACCCGATGTTTGAGGTGTCCAGATGTGATTTAAAAAAGGGACACCTTCCAGCAAATCAGCAACAAGCATGGCAAAAGAAAATATATTAGAAACAAAATGTTTAGTTTAAAGCTACTGCAAGAGGTGAAACTAAAGCATTTTATTGAGAACACTGACTGTTAGGGGGTTAAGATTTACTGGGTCAGTACGTGACAGTGTTTGTTATTTGGGCGAAGCAACCCTTTAACCTCCTTTAGCTTTAACTGCAATAGCTCAGAGTTGAGGAGCAATTAAAAAGGATGTCATGACGCTCCTGCAGCCTGTGTGGTCACACTCTCCTTTCAGACTCCTGGTTTAACCATGTATGTGTGCAGGACAGTGTGTGTGTGTGTGTGTGTGTGTGTATAAAAACCCCCTCCGGTGGCGTCTCCTCTGTACATTTGACTCAATGGCTCCAGTGTTTTGCATGTGTGTGTATGACTGCAGCACTTAACCCTGTGACCGGTTGTGGAATGAGCCCCACAGAAATTGCTGCCGAGCCTCCCGTGTGCCCCCCCCACTAACGCCGCTACCGACCGCACCGCCGTGGTGGTGTGTGTTACCACCCCATGAGAGGCAGACACGCTCTCACACACACACACACACACACACACACACACACGTAGACGCTCACACACAAGCTCTCTCTGTGTCCTCCCAAGACGGAGATGGTGACGGCGTAAAGCCTCGTGTTTAGACTCCGCGTCTTTGTTCCTCCCTGATGGTGCCTCCTCTACCTGCATATGAGGGAGGAAGTCTCCGCTGTTTCCACTTTAAAGCCAGGAAGTGTTTGATTCTCTCGGTTTCCTCGACCACTAAAAGCCCATTTCATCTTTCTTCTCCAAATGCCGCAGAGTGACACGCCACCATTATTCCCCTTCAGCCTCGCGCTCTTTGATTCACCACGCAGCTGCTTCTTTGGCCTCGCTGTCGCACACTTGTTGCACGTATACAACAGACTCACCTGCGGCAGCCTCTGATGTGCGTCGAATGAAGTCAGACACTGTGCTCCGAGGGTCACACAGGTGCAGGGTGAAGGTTGGATTGATATAAGAAGCCGACGTTGGCCTTTCAAAGTCGTCGTCATGCAACTATTGAGATTATGGTTTCCTCACCGCACCATCCCAAAATATCACATAACCTCAGAAGATACAGTCTGAGATTTTCCACATGAAAACACAAGCTCTACAACCAAATGTCAGACCACAAAATTGGAACCAGCAGTGACCCCAAATTGATAGGTCATCTGACACGAAGATTAGAATAAGTTAAAGCAGATTGTTTTCCAAGAAGCAGATTGGTTTAAACTGCCTAAACACACCTGCACCTGAAGGGAGGACGACCTGGCAGAGGAAGAGACAGGGGAGCGGAGATTCCTGCCTTGACAAAGGTAAGTCGGTATCAGACTTCCTCTGACCTACAGAGTCCTGGGGTCATGGGGTCAGCTCCTCGTCGGGCCGGGACACAGCACACGACACTGGACACAGGATGGGTGCTTATTTGCCGGCGCGGGTCAAAGAGCTGTCAGACGCACTGAGCTGACTTTACGTGGGTGTTATGCATGTTGCTATTTGAGTAAACCGATATGTGCGCGCGTGATGTTTGAGGCAGCATTGGGGGGGGGGGGGGGGGAGGACGTTGTTGCTCAGATAAGACATAAAACACGAGTCGGCCATATGAGACTGGCCGGTTACGGCTTGGGGTCACGTGAGGTCAGCGCCGAGGCAACAGCGACAGTCTGCCACGCCTCCTGTGAAGATTATTAGTGTGTGGCCACATGTCAATCACATCTGGCAGCCACAGACGGGATGCTGGGACATACAGCATCATAGAGTCAGCCCACTGACTTGACTGCTGTTGTCTTAACATGTTTATTTCATTCATCTTTCTTTTCTTTTTTTTTTCTTTTTGTCGGGATAATCCGTTCTAGAGAAGAGAGTTTTGGATGTACGTAACAGAAGGAAAAGAAAAAGTTACCGAGGCTACTCTTGTGCGATGTGAACTGGACCGAGTCGAAGAAAGTGTTGTTCTTTTCCAGGCGAAATCCAATCCCGTGTGTAACCCAAGAACACGCTTTTTCAGCAGCGAGGACGTCTATCTGACTGGCAAGGAACTGGCGTGTTGGCCTCAGGTAAGGCTGCTGGAACCGAGGAAGTGATTGAACATGGATCCCACACACACACACACATTCACATGGCAGAGTCGTCTGTTTGAAGGATCCTTCCGGTTTATTTGGATCCAAATGTTCAGAATAATTCCACATGGCAACGTCAGCGGTCAGGTGATCAGACGCAAACATAGACGAAAGGCAAACCTTTTGCCCAAACTGGCCGTTGTGAACATCCATGACAGTTTACAGGCGGACCTCCTGGTTCAGTCTTACCACGCTTGGCGTATTCGTGTGCAATCATTGCATTACATTATGGGCACGGGCTCACTTTTGGTTCTACATTCAAATAAAGCAGTTTGGATAATCTGGCTAAACCGGGCTTGTTTTAACGCCTGACTGATAACCAACATCCTCCCTTTAAATATACACATCCATACATGCAAATGCTGCCGTCACCCAGCTATTGCTGCTGCTAAATTCTTCTTATAGAGTGAGAAGAGGGTGCAGTTGTACTCTCCTCCCACCACAATAAAATTGTCAAGAAACTCTACTGCTAATGCTGCCACTAACTACCACCACTGGCTGGAAGTCACAGCACATTATAAGCTGAAACAGGCACCGATGACCTTCACTGTACTAATGCCTCGCAAAGCTGGATGTAATCTTACAAAACATGCAATATAATGTTTAAAAATAAAATTGTTAAATGTCTCCCTGTGTCCAGAGGCTTTTGGTCTCTCTGACATTATTCAAGACCATCGCCAAACTCCTGATTTTCTGCAGGCTGAGCTCTCATTTCTCAGACTACTTCATCGGCGAGAAATGGACTGTTCACATCTTTGTTTCTCCCAGGTATTCATATCAAATCGGCATAAAAAATAATGCGATGCTACACACACTGAGCAACACGGAGCTGCAGCTCTCTAATACAGGTTGTGTGTCTGGGCAGGGCAGCTCCTTTCAATGTAGTTGTCATGCCAAATTCAATAGTTCTTGTCATTTAGTAATCTTTTCCTTATTGTAAACATTTCGTTTTTGTACATTTTAAAACACCCAGAGTACATTTTGCCACCCGAATGGCTACAACGTGGCTGAATTTCCTGTTTCAGTTTGTCCAAAAAGTATTAACTCCCAAGTTCTGAACTTGCTGTGTGCCGATGACACCATTATTGCACTGCTATTTCTCAGCCTAATGAAATCTGCTCTGCCTCGCTCCGATGGAACACTGTTAACTTTGATCTCACAATTAAGTCTCCATGAACAGCTAATAAAGCATAATCTGCTCTGTATCTGCTTGTCGGCGCCAGAAGCACAGAAAGCCTTTTAGCGTATCGTCGCTACGGCTTCTGACTGACACTTTGTTGCCCTCGGCTGAAACAGTGACTTTTTTTCTTTTTTTTTTTATCACGCCCCAGATAATACAATCAAGTATTAAGGAGTTAAAAATCAAACCGGATCTGCATCGGTTGAGCGGCAGATGAGTGGCAAATGGCTGCGGGCCTTCTGGTTTTCCCACTCTCCTTCTCCTTCCGTCTCCCTCCACCTTTCAGTAGATATGTTGACATCCCCGAATGCAAAAGAAAAAAAGAAAAAAAGAAAGCAGGCCTGCTTTTGTTGCAAGTTCCCCACCAGAGCTTGTTCCCTTGATGTTGCTGGGGCTAGTTGGATATATCTAAACTGCCCGATCTTTCATTCACTAAATACAACAACATACTCATGACGCCACCGCTCTCTTAATGGCTCTCATAACCTTTTCATACATTTGTCTGTAATGTCCCTGCACTCTGATCGGACTTAATGACGGGCCGTCATTAACAGTCTGAGATTTTTGATAAGACCAATCAAAGGAAAATTGCGTCCTTTTATATATGGGATCCATTCCTATTTCCTAACAGAAACAAAAAACTGGCCCAAGCAGACAGACGGTAGCAGTTTGACGCTGCATGTTGGAGAATCGATAAGCAATGATTTCCACATGAGTTTGGCACTGATTGTACCATTTTCCTCTCATCTTAAACTCAGAGGTTGACGGTTGCGAGGACATGCTGCCGAATCGGATAAACGTGCTGATGTATATGTTTGATACGTATGGAACTGTACGGTTACAGCAGACGTGACACACACACACACACTTTACACTCTTTACGTTCTGATGGCATCACAGATTCGTAAATCTCTTTTCTTGGCTCCAAAAATATAAAACCTCCATGGATCAAAGAGTCATAATAGAAAGAGCCATAATTGCACTCGTTTGCAGTCGGCGCCATATCCAGTTCCTATTATACATCCATGGAGTGAGATGGACGGGTCGAACACAGGACCTTCGCCCAAGAGGCCGCTGCTCGTGTCGCGTGTGAACCCAAAACTCGACGTTGACTTATTTGAACGTATGCGGAAGGTAGTGTTGAGTTACGTCAGTAAATTTGTAAGTAAACTAACAACCTAACCCGAGTACTCTACCAGGTCACCACAGCGACGCCACGGAGTCTCGTTGATCAGGTTAAAAGGCAACCCTTCAATCCGGTCCTTATTGTACACCTCCGTCACAAAAACAACATCCCTTTCTCCGTCGTCCAGCCTCACACTCTTCATCTCGCACCTGCTGTTTTCGTTGGAAGAAATACTTTGAGGTCAGGGAAATCTAACCACAACATCATCTGTTTTCATGGATAACGGTTTGTGATGGATATGAGGAAGATAAGACGTCTAATGAGCAGCGGGCCTACGTGCACCTGCTGGGACCCGAATGTTAGAAGAGTCTCTCTCGACTCATTCCTCGAGAATCTTAATGTTCGAGCTGAGTCACGGCGTTTGGAGGGAGGCGTTTGACAATTGCAAAGTGTCATTTTAATAAGTGGCTCTGGAATTATTTACCAGGTTATCTGGAATCACCGTGGCTCCTGCCTGCGATGTGTAATGTCTTAATGTGTCTCAGTCGGCTTCGGAATGGTTTTCAGGCAGCATCTGTGATCATGAGGGGAGTGGACCTCAAGAAAAGAGTCGACCATTTTAAAATTCCTGCTTCAAAAGCCATTGATATCCTAGTTAAGCAAGTCTAGAATGAATAGAGACATTTTGCAGAAGCAATTAATTTCTAAGAAATCATAAAATTGGCCAAAAATGAACAGTTCAAACTACAGTTATGTTCACGTTGTGTGTCCTCAAGGTCTAACAAACGCCTTCAATGCGTCTCCTTCCTCATAAAATGTTTATAAAGCCGATTTTTTTGAATATATCAAAATCACACATGCAATCCTCTCCCTCTCTGCCTTTGTTGGCACCATGTTAAGCTTCTTTGCGTGCTGTAAACTGTCGATTGACAGAATGGAGAGGGACCGACAGCAGGGCGGAGGGTGTTTCGCTTCATCTGTGTGCGTTTGCCTTTGGAATATTAAGAAGGCCTTCATACCTCAAGTTGGTATTTTGTCTAAAAATTCGAAGGTAAATAAATAGAAGAACACTGAATAAGTAGGCGGGAAACTGCTGGGAAACACCTGCTCTGACATCACTGCTGGTGGGCGTGGCCAGAAGTCCAGTCCAGTGTGCAGTCCAGCGGCATCATTTCAGTATTCAAACTGCATCTTTTAAACCTCCGTCTACATTTAATATAAACAGCTCTGCACTGTAAAACTCTGGGACAATCTTCATCCAAAAAATAATTTAAATAGCTTAAATCCACTGTCGCTGGGAGAAGCACGCGTATCAGCATATGATGGTCATTAGAAAATAATGAAAAAATGATTTCGATAATCGGATACAGCATGGTTTGATTCTGTGAGGTCACAACGAGCAGCCAATCCAAATCTGGACTCTGACGAGTGGCTGTTTTCTTCAATGAAAGTAATAAATGTTCGTCTAAAAGTTCAAAACTGCACAGTTGGCCCATTTTCCTTAAGCAACGTGTAAGTTCTAGTTTTATTCTGCTTACTCTTGAAACAATATCCCGACCTTTCATCAGATGTGTTGACTGCGTCAGACTGCATTTTAGCCTGGAAGCAGCCATTCTATCTCCCCTGCCCCGCGGAGCTTCTCTCTCTGCTTTATCAATTCTTTTTTAAACATCAGCTTTTCAAAGGCTGCTAGCGGTGTGATGTGAAAGGAGGGCAGTTTGAATATTCTGAAAGCCTGTTCTTTAAAGACAGGCCTACAGCAGCATGTGCAATTACACTCTTCGTTGTCAAATATGTTTGCATATTCAGTGTTAGTTAGCAGTGGAAAAGGAGAAAAAAACCCTGCTGGATGTGGCTTAATTTAAGCAGCCTCATAGGCGACATGCAGACTCTTCAACAATGTGCCAGGGAGAGATACCTTATTAGCCTTATTATCATTACTCCTCCTGATCAGTCTCCTCTACCAGATTGTTGTCCTTCACCTAACTTTCCTCTTTATCGTGTAGACACAGACCAAATAAACTCCACAGACGCCCGTGGCGCTCTGCTGAGACGGAAAGTTGGTCGGTTTGCGAAGAAATACGAAACTACGAGACCACCGATGCCAGGACTGACTGAGGAGTGGGCTATGTTCTGACAGGTGTGCTGTCATGTCAACCGAAAGGCAAAAGACGCTTTTGAATTAATGAGGCCAGGTGATGGAGGAAAGGAGCAGAGCGGGAGCCAACACACTCGCCTGCAGTTTACTGGAGGACCTGGCGTGCTCCTTATTTAAATTACTGCCCGTGATCTCACTGATCACCAGGCTATGGGCTACTTAATTAAAACCAACAAGCAGTGCGTTAACACCCTGCCAGCGCGCTGACACCGTCCACCTGGTTATATGGAAGCAGCACCCCGGGGAGACGGGTGCAGGATTCCAGATGCAGCTGAAGCAGACAGTTGGTTTAAAATGCCAAAAAGAAAGACGGCAGTTATGTGCAGCCTGATTGAAAGTGGAGGCATTTCACACTGTTGAAGGAGTGTGTGTGTGTGTACGTGTGCGTGCGTCCTCTGAATAAAAAGCGAACATACCTGCCGAGGAAGGCCAACCTTGAGCTTAACAGACGGGTGCTTAGATGAGAAAGGCCGGTTCATCTTCACCTTGTCGTGGACGTCGTCGCTGGATGCCGATGATGCCGATGATGCCGTGCGCCTCTTTCCCTGAAGTATCTTTTCAAGGTACCCCAAGCACTTTCAAGGTATATTCCTAAGCACTTTCAAGGTATCTTTTCAAGGTATCTCAAGGTATATTTTCAAGGTATCCCAAGCACTTTCAAGGTATATTTTCAAGGTATCTCAAGCACTTTCAAGGTATATTTTCAAGGTATCTTGTCAAGGTATCCCAAGCACTTTCAAGGTATCTCAAGGTATATTTTCAAGGTATCCCAAGCACTTTCAAGGTATATTTTCAAGGTATCTCAAGGTATCTTTTCAAGGTATCCCAAGCACTTTCAAGGTATCTTGTCAAGGTATCCCAAGCACTTTCAAGGTATATTTTCAAGGTATCCCAAGCACTTTCAAGGTATATTTTCAAGGTATCTCAAGGTATCTTTTCAAGGTATCCCAAGCACTTTCAAGGTATATTTTCAAGGTATCCCAAGCACTTTCAAGGTATCTCAAGGTATATTTTCAAGGTATCTCAAGGTATATCTTCAAGGTATCCCAAGCACTTTCGAGGTATATTTTCAAGGTATCTCAAGCACTTTCAAGGTAACTCAAGGTATATTTTCAAGGTATCTCAAGGTATATCTTCAAGGTATCCCAAGCACTTTCAAGGTATATTTTCAAGGTATCCCAAGCACTTATTTTCAAGGTATCCCAAGCACTTTCAAGGTATATTTTCAAGGTATCTCATGGTATCTCAAGCACTTTCAAGGTATCTTTTCAAGGTATCTCAAGTTATAATTTCAAGGTATCTCAAGCACTTTCAAGGTATCTTTTCAAGCACTTTCAAGGTATCTCAAGGTATATTTTCAAGGTATCCCAAGCACTTTCAAGGTATATTTTCAAGGTATCCCTAGCCCTTTCAAGGTATCCCAAGCACTTTCAAGGTATATTTTGAAGCACTTTCAAGGTATCTCAACGTACCCTTTAAGGAAGTGGCTGAGATTATACTTCTGTAGTTTTACTAAAGAAGTAGTCTTTTTACTGTATTTTTGCAGTCTATTGGTATTTTACTTATTAAAAGGGCCTGAGTACTTCTTCCAAAGAGTACTGTGTGGGTACTCCTTCTTCCAAAGAGTACTGTGCGAGTACTTCTTTCACGGAGCGAGGCCCGGGTTCCACAATGAGTAATGACTGCATATTACTTTTGAGTAAAGTAATCTGTTTCCTCCAGAGTAATGAGCCCCTCCGCTGTGTTTGTGAATGACTTTGTGACGACCTCTGTCGCAAATGCACCCCCCCCACTCCAACGCAGAAAATGGAAATGGCTTAGCCCTATCGCCGTTGCCCCGGCAACCATCTGAGTCCCCCACCTCGCGCTGGAGAAATGAGTTCTGAACAGGCTCGAGAGAAGCAGGGATTAAACATGATCCCGCGGACGGACTGTCAATCAAGGCCGCAGCTCTCCAACCTCCTGACGTTTACAGAAATAAATAAATAAAAATGACACTGACTGAACCCAAATATAAAAAGGTGCATTTTATTTACAATCACCTGTCGGAAAATAAAAGGAAATGCTTTGCTCGTGCTTTTCTGCAAGCTATTAAAAACAGGAACCCTCTCCTGGTTTTTAAAAAACAAATCCGTTATCCTGCAGCAGACTCGGTGGTGGTCGTTATATTCCAATGCCAAGAGGCGATGGATTAATTTAATTAGCCTGGTGAAGATTAATGACAAGGCATAGGCCTTTTGCAGATAAGGCTGTGTTATTTCCAACACCACTCTGTGGCTAATTTGGGAAACTTGAAGCTAAACCCTCCTAAAATGAGTATAGTGTGAATTGTGTGTATCACCTTGGGGTTGTTGCGTTCAGTGAGGTCCACAGTGTGTGTGTGTGTAATTAACTTCTTTTAAAAGGATGAAACATACATTCATGAGTTTAGTTTCCGTGTGTGTGAAATAGAAACCGAAACACCGGCTAAGATTTGTGTTGATCACCGTTGTTGGACCTGGACACCACTGAGGAACAGGCGCTATTATTAAAGGAAAGGTGTCATTGTAACTAAATGTGTGCAAAGCAGCGACCTGTGTCTTTGCGTGATTAGTTTTAGTGCTGCATAAGAGCTGCTGAACACATGGCACCAGAAAGGAAAGAGTAGCTCTGTGCAAAATGCTTTTTGCTCTTTATGTATTGGTGGAGGCCAGCATGGCAACTGTGTCCCCGTCGGTGTGTGTGAATGTGGTGTGACTGTGTGCCCCCTAAATGTCTGTTTGTCTGCCCTGTGATTGACTGGCGACCAGTCCAGTGTGTTCCCCTGCCTCTCGCCCAATGTTAGCTGGGATTGGCTCCAGGTATGGATAATGAATGAATGTATTGATCCTGCAACAGTCAGTCTTTGCAGGTGTAGTTTATCGGTTACGAAGATAAATTGGGGTTTTGCTAACAATCAGCTGTTCTAAAATAAAGAGACTAATAAAATGAGCACACAGAACACATTCAAAGTCCAGGTGGTCGCGGCAATTCTGGCAATTCTCAGCATGGGAACGCAGAGAAAACGGATCTCTGTTAAAAACAAATAAAGTTATTTTTACAGACTTTTTTTCTGGTGACTCTGTGGATCATTTGACATATTCAGACCGCTGAAACGTATTCAAAGAAACCAATCTGAGAAGGAAACACCTCTCTGTTTGGTTGAACTGGACACAAAGCTCGGGAACCATTGGCCATCACTATGACATGCACTCTTGCACTCATCAGTAACGTAATAAGAAACCACCAGTATAAATGCAAACCAATTGTTATCCTCAATTCATTTCCATGCAATCATTTGCACTTTATTGCTCGCCTCTTAAAGCATGTATTCTGACGCTGAAATATATTATTTGTGTCTCACACTGGGCTGTAGGTTCAGTAAATATCTGCAGGTATCATGTATTTGCCTGAACTGACAACTGATGAGATGTGATCAGTTATTAGATAGGGATCAATAAACATATCTCTATGAATCATCTTAAAAACAGGAGACATGTCTCTCTTTTCAAAACTGATAAACGTCTCCATAAATATCTGCCTGATTGTAGTATTGATGGCAACAACTAGATTCATTCGCACGTTGGAAATAAAGAATGAGTTTCCTGGAAATCCTTGGAGAAGTAATCACATTACAGCAGTAACGCGGCGCTGGTGCCAGGCCGGCAGGGAGCGCTGACAGAGCGGGGAGAGGGAGACCCCATGCAATTCGATATTTGCCTCTTTTGACAGTCATTTAAAAGGGGATCTGGAGAACCCGATAGCCGGGGACTTACACCTCCCCCTCCAAAGGGCTTTCGGGACACTTTAGCCCGGCTCGGCCCCGCAGCGCCAGTGAGTCGCCAGGCGGGGTGTAAACGTTAAATGCTGGCCACTTGTCCCGTGGACTGAGAGGGGGAATCAAGCCACTCTTTCATTCATTCGATTTTTTGGGGGTTTTTTTGTTTCACAGGAAACACCCCCCCCTCCTTCCTTTCTTTCTTTCTTTCTTTCCCAGACAGTCACAGACAGAAGCGGCCTACAGGGGCTCTCCCAGTAACACGTTAACGAAGTACCAGCCAGGGAGAAGTGTCTGGAGCGAACGGGGGGGGGGGGGGGGGGACAAATATGTG
>JAVQJF010039092.1:0-10167 GCA_036023855.1 Gadopsis marmoratus | reverse complement strand
CTCTCTCTCTCTCTCTCTCTCTCTCTCTCTCTCTCTCTCTCTCTCTCTCTCTCTCTCTCTCTCTCTCTCTTACATGTTTGAAGCCTCATTACTGAGCCTGAACTCAGGGTTATTTCCTCAGACTTGCCATGGCTCCTCCAAAGCCGCGCTCATAAGCTGAGCAGTACTCTGTATGATGAGTAAACTGAGCTTCATGTGCAAAATCAGATGAGTTTCCCTTTAACATGCTGGTGACTGTTGCGTGGCTCAAGTCAACTTTGACTGCTTTGCATTCTGTTGGGTCTACAAACTAACGTGCCGGCTGATTTATATGTTGTGCTCTCCAGCGACACCATCATTACTGCGGCGGCAGTGGACCTGAAAACATTTACGCTGACAGCGAAAGCAGCTGTTTGGCTTGTTTGCGGTTGGCAGTCACCACCTCTGACAGACGAAAGCAGTCTGCGTGAATGTGGTTGTTTTTCTGTCCCAAAAGACATGCATGAAACTAGTTCTGGCACAGGCTTTTGGGGAAAAAATAACATTAACATAAGGCAAAGTTGAAGCTTATTGTTGGGGCAGCTGACAGCACAGCCCATTTTATAAGTCGAGATAATTGTGTTTTACAACTTTTTTTTTTCTAAGTAAAATCTTAATCCACAAAGTAATTGCAGCTGTTAAATACATGTAGTGGACTGTTTCCCTCTACAGTCCTGCAGAGGACTAGAAGTATGACTAGCACTAATATATAATATATAATATAGCACAAATATGACTACACTTTGCGGTGCAAAATGTGGTGTCAACAGGTGGCACACTGTTTTAATTCATGACTTTGATACTTTGACTTACAGCCTTTTAACTTAGTTTGTACAGATTTAAGGGATATGAAGCATTCGAAGTTACTCCAGGAAATGACATCACAATAAGCAAAGATGGGTAGTACATGTACTTATTACAAATTGCTTATTATTTCCCACCACGTCTTTCTTACTTTGAAACCTGAAATGTTTTCCTCAAGGACACAGCAGACTGTCAGTCAAGCAGAGTTAAATCTGAGCTCAGCACTGTATCATCCTGATTTGAGAAATTCGCAAGTAGAAAAGATAGTTGTTTTTTTTTTTATCACCGCTCTCTCCTTATTATATAACTCAAACAACATATTTAAAGCGGAGAACACCAATAATGTGTCCTCCCTCTTTTCTTGCGAAGCCTGAGTTATTCAAAAACGATAGAGCGAATAGAATTGTTTGTCCCAAAAGCAGAATGCAGGTCAGAAACAGCTCAGACTGCTGGGAGACTATTCCCATCTCTCTTCTAGGACACGTGCTGATGCACGCTGGATCATATTAACGATGTTTCTCCTTACTCTTGCCATGTAATTGCCCCAACTTTGTGTTTGGCCCAGAAATCACTGATTTGAATAGCATTATACTGGAATCACATACATATTTACAATGTAGGACCGTTTCAGTTGAATTTTAAGCTGCATTGCGGCAGACTTTGCTAAAGTACCAGAGTCTCTGCAATGAAGTTACTCTGCCCTTCTGTTTTTTTGTCTCATCTGAGTTGGTTTGGATTCTTCTGGCAGTGCAGAGAGAAATGCGCTCAAAGCCGCTGTGCTCTTTGTCTTCTTTGTGTCATCTGGCCCCTGCGCACTGCGCCACTCTTCATATCGGAAACATTCCGCTCTGTTGGTCACTTTCCTGTTGTAGAGTGTCACATGCGAATGATTGAGGGCTAATTGAGTTCCTGTTGAATTTCTGCTTGGCAATTTACCCAAGTGACAAAGTGACTTTGAGGGTTTAGAAATGCCACCAGACAACTCCACAAATACTCGCACCCATACGTACAAATACGTGTATCTTATCTATATGCAAGCAGAGCAGAGGCTGCAGGCTGTTTGTGAAGAGGTTATTCAAACCCACAGGGAGTCAACGAGGATAAGAATAACCCTTACCATGGCTAAATGTCACTCTAAGTGGTGTGTGTGTGAGAGAAATAACTTCATTTGCTGGATGCATTTAGATGAAAGAGCCAGGGACCACAGCTGGTCCTTCAGGAACACTCCGGCGTGCCTCTAGCTGCTTTTAATAAACACTCTCCATTCAGCCACCAATACACACACTCACACACATGCACTCTGCGTGTAGGGATTATTATTATTTTCAGGGTTTATCTTTGAAAATAACATCTGAGAGTTTAGATTTTTTTTTTACTGTATTTTTTTAAAGGTAGTTCAAAATCACAATGACAAACCATCTATTTTACTGTGTAAAAGTAAACTTTATATTTATAAATTGTTTCTAACTGTGCACCAGGAAACACATTCATGAAATCCAAATGAAACTGTGTCACTCTGCTCCTGCATGCATATCTGCTCTGTCAATCACATGTCCTGTGTTCTCCTTTGAGAAAAATAGGAATCAGAAACCAGAAGAGAGCAGTTTATATTTTTTGGTTCGATGATGGCATCCACAAGTTTTGCATTAGATAGACGAGCGTTATTTTTATACAGCGAATCAAATCTTGCATCCAACAGTAACGTACATCGGCACTGTATCATAGGCAGAGCAGACGGTCACACTGAGCCAATCAGCAGCTACGTACACAAGAGCCACAGACTGAACAACAACCACACTAGTTTGATGCTAAAGTCTCCTACTCATCTAACAGACACGAACACTTAGCTTGTTGAACGAGTGACCAAGCAAACGTTCACCAGGGAAAAGTGCACTGCTAACATCAGTCTGCCAGCTGCTGTCAAACACAGACACCAAGACGCCCCTCCAGCCCCTGAGAGAGAATAGTCTGATAGAGACCTTTTCTCTTCCTTCTAACAATGAAAACTTATTTACTTACTACCTTTAAAAAAAAACATGTTGATGTTATTAACTGCAAAATGGGATGAATAAATGTGATTTTAGTTGGAAAACAAAACTCAAAATCATGTGTATACATTTTTTCTTTAGCATTACCATCGAAGCTGTTTCATTTCAGGTTTTGCAGTTTAATTTTCCAATCTCAAATTGGAATGAATGAATGAATGAATGAATCTCAAATTGCCATTTGATCATCTATTTTTTAACTTGACTAACATGATTTGTATTCCTTATGAATGATGCCAGTTAGTTTGAAGTCCACTTGTCCTGTGTCTTGGCTGGCTTTAGCCACACTAGCAGCGCGCTCTGTTGGTCCACTACTTTGGTCAAGATTGAAACACACCGACTGCCACTTAAAGCCTAGTTACCATGCAGACATTAACATTTGGCTCATATTAAGGATTATAATTTCTGAGTTCTCCTCATATTTCACCCCTGTCTCCTACATATTATATTTACGTAGTGGTCATTTGTTTTCCCAATCGTGTTGTGGTACATTATAATAATAATATAAAGTGCTACCACTGATATCTCATCCTGTCTTGTGCACTGCAGATTGTTTCTGTATTAAACCAAGACCACAATCTTTCTAAAGTGCTGCGAGTGCCGAAACACAACCAAAGACGCGTTTATTAATGCTGTAGTGACTGCGAGCTTATATTATGTTACAAGATCTGATAGTTTGGCAGAAAATAATACGTTGTCGGTAAACATTTTACTGACACATTCAGTAGCAACAGCTTTGCTACTTGCCAGATACATTTATTAACAAAATTTCCTCATTGTGGGAATAGAAAACGTCATTACGTTTCCTTCAAAACATATTTGCTGTTGCACATTAGCTGTATATTAAGATCGTTTCCAGGAGACAGGGCTGCATATTTGCATAAATGAATGCCATGTTGGTACAGAAGATTAGAACGTGGGTGTTCTCTCTAGAGGTCCTGATTTAGGGATGAATGAAGGACACCTAATGAACAAACACACAAACGCAAACCTGCTTAAATCCTCACACCCAAGTAGGCACACTCATGTACATTAAGAACATACAGGCACACAGACATTCAAAGAATTGCTCAGTACTTACACTCTTACATAAAATAATATACAGTGACCATATCACTGTGTGTGTGCTCATGCATGAAGTAACCAAACACAAACACACAGGCACCAAGAGAAGGAAGTCTCCACATAAATGTGTCTCACTTTCGTCAGTCCAGCAGGGGAGGTGAGCTTAGTGTCACCCAGTGGGTGCTGAGGCACTGTGTGATGGAGATGAATGAGGTGTGTTTTTGTGAGCAGCAGGGGGAGAAAGCAGACTCGGTTGACTCTGGGTTTGATTCATTCGATGACATGCAGCGAGGAGGCCTGTCTTTCTTCTCTGCAGATGTGTCCCCTGACAACATGCGGTGTGTGCTGTGTGTTCTCTGGGTTATAGCTGTAATACTGCTGGAACTGCCCAAGGATTTCACGAGCTAGATTTAGTGGCCATTAGACAGCTGCACTGGGCCACGGATTTGCTATGTGAAGCTATTGCGTTGTCACTGAATCGAACATTGAGGCTCGAACAGTATTTTTTTTACATGTTGGGGTACCATCCAAAGCTTTGCCCTAAACAGGAGTGGAGCTCCTCTGTTTCTTCCGTACATGCCAGTAGCCATAAAGGGCTGTAAGTAAGAAACATGTTGGACCAATCAGCAAGCTGTGGAAAGCATACAAAGCATTTAAAGCATTATTACAAGGTCTGAATCAATATAGTTACAATCCTGTGTATTTTGTACGTAATAGTGTTTTGTATTAGATACAAACGTTTAACGTGGTTTCAGGTCATTTAAGAGTACATCAGCATTGTGGAACAGAGCAGGAGCGTTAGAATGGAATGGATCCAGGACACTAAGCAACACAGAACTGGGCTACAGTAGTCTTTACACCTGGGAGCTCCACCTGGATCGGTTTCCATCTCATCATTACTCTCCTGTAACACATCCACCTGATCTGGCCGCTGCGCTACCTTTTCCAGGAACCATGGTTACGCGCTGTTGTGTTTACCAGTGGACGCTCTGAGGACAGGAGAACCCCGCTTAGCGAACCCTGACTGACACAATGACCCATTGAGTGTTTTTGCAGACGTCGTTGGGTTGGCTCAGCTAGCAGAGCCCTCCCTCTCACCCATCTGTTAAGACAGTTTATTTGTTGTCTGCTTTTACTGTGGTTCATATGGTGACGATAAAATGTTGGCACCTTTTCAGAAGCAAAAGTAAGTGGGGACAGGAAGCAGTATGAAGTTCAGCCCAGAGGTTTTAACAGTTTTAATTCTGCTGACCTTTCTCAGAATACTTATATTATACTATAAATGGAACCATATTTTCTTATGGTTCAATTTGGTGATTTGGGGGCCTATGCATCCCCTATTCCCTATGGTTTTAAGATTATTGATCTCCACGATGCAATCATTTACCTTGGTATATCATCTGCTTTCCTGACATGGACTTCTCACTGTGATGCTCACTCCAACGAGGCCCATTTGGAGCAGGCAACCGCCATCTTTGAAAACCCCTGTAACAACCGCTGGTAATGGTAGCCTCAAAAACAGACCAAAACACAGAAAAATGGACCGACAGTGAAGTCCGGACTTTACTGAGCGTATATATGTGATGGGGAAATACAATACGATTCTGACTCTCTAAAGTGAAATATTAAAATCTTGTGTGTTACGTTGTGAGTGACGTTGCTATACCAACCGCCGGCCGGCTTATGTCACTCCAGAGTTCCAATTGGCGGTGCGAGTGCAAACAGGAAATTCCCTGAAGGCATGTAGTTCTCTGGGAACTCCTCAGTGGGCAGTTCCCCCAGATCTGTTTGGTCAGAAAACACCTAATATTGCAACCTACCCGGTACGGTTCCATCAGGGAATCTTTGTTCCACGTCGTTTCCCCTACTGCCCCTCACTTCCTTTCACCGTGCTAGTGTCCACTTGCAAATAAAGTAATAAAATGAAAAGACACACAGAATGTTTCAGTTAGCCATTACTTGGAGAAAGCTTGATAGATGAGTAGGAGACAGCTGTTTATCAGGATAAACATCAGGCTTGTTTCTTTCTATTCGGTACATAATTTCTTTGAAACGTTGTGTATAACCACATGCTACTTGAAAGTACAGTACAAAGAAGTACAGTATAATGTTATGATAGTTTGTGGTTTTGCATATGTTACTGATGTCATCTTATTTCTGATGTTTGATATAATCAGATGCAGCTTGCAAATCCATGTTGGATGGATAAAATATTTGGCACGATGGTTAATTAAAACTAACAGACTCTAAACATAGTAATGTTTAGTATCACAGTTGGGGGCCACAGGCAGTTGTCTTACTTTACCAAGTGGCAAGGCTGCCCCTGCCAAATGTGTAGGAAGTTTGGTTTGAAATCATGAGGGTAATTGAGGACAAGCCTGGCTTGATGGATGGTAGGTTTTGACTCTGCATAATCCCACATTACATCCGTTTACATCAACCTTACACAGCCTCCTAACAACACACAATCACCCAGAAGCTGCTCCATCTGTCTATGCACTCTATTTCTAATTCATCTAGTTTATTTTTCCTCATGTCAGTTCCTCAGAAGTAGGCTTTTGGCGCTGACCCATTTGGCACACCAGTGATGTACTGAGGTATCCACTTCCATTTAAGAAGAAATATTATGCAGTGTTTAATGGAAAACTCACTAAATTTAGACTGCTCTGTAATCTAGTGAAAAGTATCTTTCAGTGGCTGCTCGAGGTAAAAGGACGCTGTTGGGAGTATGGTTACCGGCTGTTCCCAGGGGACCAAAACTCAAATTTCCTTCAAATTTCTTTAATTATTATCTTTGCTAGGGCAGTGTAATTACTTTGACAAATACATGTACCTATGGGAAGAACTGATATTAAGCTACTTCTCTGAATGTCCTCCTGGCAGTTCTCTTCACCCTATGGGACTCATAGTAATTACATTTTAAATACATGCTAAATGTTCCTCATCCTCAAGACCTGAGATAATGCAAAGTAGAGCCTGTGTTTTTTACTCATTTGATAAATTTTTCCAGCAGTTGGACACTTAAAATCATCATAAGATGCAAATGACACGAAACACAAAATAGTGAGCCCCCCAGCTCAACTCTACCAAATAAACTAAACTCTCAAAAATATATTATTTGCATTCATAATTTATATAACTCTTCGCTTGTATTTTCCTGTACATTTTACTTTCCAACATGAACATCTTCGAAAGCCTTCTCCTCGTGCAAATACTGAATATTTTATTTTTATTATAATTGAAATATACTGAGTCTAAAAAAACTGGAATCAGTCTTTAACATTGTAGAATGTATCTGTGGATGTATATGATTGGTTGTCTTTTTATGTTTTATTTTTTAAATTCTGCTTCATATCGACACTATTTAAATGTTCGTAATGTGTTATATGATGATGATCATCCTTGATGAAGACCATATGCCGAAAATGTACTGGTCAGACAATGAAGGTGTTGCTGGAGTTTTGACCTCTTCAGCCTTGTTCCCTTCTTAACATTGCTGCAAGTTGTGCCCGAAATCCAGCATGAAACATTTTCAAATGCACCAAATATTATTGTTGTTCCATTTTAAAGTGAAGTTTGGAGAGTGTGGCACTGGGGGAATTTTAATGTGATTAATTCTAATCAATTAATACACTGACAAAATAACATATTCAGTATACACTCTATATAAAAGTTCAAGACTGGTAGGATTTCCATGTATCGTGTTCTGTGCCGATATGACTCAAACGTGGGTGTGTGCATGAGTGTGACGCTTCGCACTACACTCAGCTGTGATTAGTCGCGTCTGTTAACAGTGTGCCTGGCACATTAAATGCTGAAATACTGAACTATTGAGGGGGACACGTTGACCTTCTTTCAGCTTTGGGGGGACTTGCCTCCCCTTCCCAGGAATTACAGTAACAGTACAGTACAGTACAGTAACCGCCAAAAAACACAACAGAGACGATTCATGTGAGTTTTTTCTGATCTGCCACCTCTATGGCTAAGATTTGGGTAAGTTAAGGCAACTAACTTGGTTCGGGCTAGGTCAAGATTGTGGTCATGGTTAAAAGAAACCCGTGATGACTGTAGGGGACAGGATGCAAATCATCGCCGTAGGAGTCAAAGGGAGACACTGTAACTTGTATGTTTGTATGTCTCAAGTATTGTTTTTGTCTTTAATAAAACTAACAAAGTGCCAAAAGAAAAAAAGAATATTAGAAGGGACTGTCTTGGTGTGGGTGTGTTACTACAGGTACTGTCAAGATGATTTAATATGATGTGAGAACTGCAGTAACATACATCAATAGGTTTTAAAGGATAGGTTAAAATGTTTTCAAGTGAGGCCATTTATAGGTTGATTGAGTATTGATCCGTGTAAGCATTCCTCCTGTCCATACTGGCTGTGATGCGATGCCTGCGATGACAAAGTTTAAGCTGTAGAATGACCTTACTATGCAAAATACAAACATATATAAAAAATATGGATCAAAGAAACATCAAGCAACTCCCAAGTACTGCCGAGGACTTGTAGGACCCCTAAACCTCCTCTATACCGCAAAGCATCATGACATGCTGAGTTTATCCAAGTTGTTTTGAAACCGCTTCATAAAACCAGATTCTGCAGAATTTTTTGACTCCCCAGTAGATCACATATGTTGCCATATGACGGTCTTGTGCGCTTTTCTAATTTTCACTTTTTCTCCTTCTCGTTGTGCCTTCCTCAGTTTTCCTGTCCAACTCTCTGCCACCCTCGTCTCACAGTGCTCTATAATAAGAAGTGATCACTTCCTCTGAAAAGACTATTTTTGTGTGCTGTTATTTTTACCCTCCTCTTTTCCCTCTTTTTCCTCCTTCCCTCGACTCCTCTTGTGTATTTTCTCTTGTACAAGTTAATGAGTTCTGACTGTACGATCCACATTAGCCAACAATAGGGCAAAACAGACATGCAGCTCTCAGGAGGTCATGGAATTTGATGGGGTTCAAATGGAACACTGTATTTCCATCAGTGGGGATTCTTTTTGGAGTGAAAGAGATTATCTGTTTTTTATGTATTTATGTCATAGCTGTTTATAAGTCTTTCCAACAAAAGTCCAACTCAAGTTTCAAGTCTTTGAGACATGACTTGGAAGTCAAAAGGCAAGATTTTATGTCCACCGATGCTGGTATGAAAATAGAACAGTCTCCATCACACCAAATACTTATTAATGGCCAGATACAAGTAATACACCTTTTTTAAAAAATAAAATAAATGTTTGTGCGCATTTTGACATTTCAAAAGTTCACTTAGAACTCGCTTGACAATTGAATGGAAACATGGTTATAGTTTTCGGCAAAAGCTATAATGTTTAGTGATGCAAAAAATAAGCATTACTGGAGGTAAAGATTAACTAAGTCATCAGGTCAGTATAACTCAACAGCTGTCGACTAAACCTAATTTTAATTTAGTTTTTTGTAGTTCAGTTGACATTCAATGTTTAATATTATAACTGATGAACACTTTTCCAAACTATGCAGTTCTTTTTCAGTTTAAAATTAAAGTTAAGGCAGTGGTCACTGGCATATTTATGTTGAAACAACTTTATATGTTTTATAGTGTAATGTACAGCACTGTCCGTGTTCCATGATGAACTAAACCAATGACCTATGTGCATGGCTCTCATTTTGAATAGAAAGTATATAAAATAACAGCAGATTCTTAAAATGGTATTACAAAGATTAGATTAGGTTGAGGGGCACATAGGCTTGTGTCCTGATGGACACAAATTACGCATACACATAGTCAAGTGCACAAACAGACATATTTGTGCTGTAACAAACAAGGATAAAACATATGTTTTAACTGCTAGATTACACTCTGAGGATCATGAAGCATAGTGTCTTGGCTGTGTTTAGAAGACACATGAACCGTTACACATGGACGACAGGTAGGCGCCAATAGTTGCACACCGTCTTTTCAGCAGTTAAATAATTTATCATTAAGCTGTACGACAAAAACATTTGAATCGATATTTTGATCACAAATTTCTCATGCAGTAACCAGCTGGACCCTCAGACGTCTTGTTTGAAACAGGGAGGATGGCATCAAAAATAGGTTACTTATAATCAGGGGCGGCTGGTATCAATGGGCTAGCAGGGCTCAGCCCTCCCTGTCCTTTACAATAAATATAATAAAATAATTGTAAAAAATCTTAAAACAGATCGTCTTCAATTTTGATGGGACCTAGAGGAGCAACAGAACCAAATAGTCACAAGA
>JAVQJF010039091.1:0-56463 GCA_036023855.1 Gadopsis marmoratus | reverse complement strand
CTCATGCATCTGCTTAAGACCTGACATATGCTTAACTTTATTTTTCTAAATAAACAGATAATTAAATAAATCACAGTTCAGTAGGTCATGGATCATACACAGCCTTTGCCTCATTTTGAGCCAGGAAAAGCCCTGGATTGAACATCATGCTTCCATGTCTACATTAGATAAAAAATGAAACTAAGGATGGGGGAGAAATTCAAATGTAAATGAGTGAAATTAATGTTTATGGCTGCTGTAGGCTTTGAAACATCTGGCAGTGGCATGAGGAGGGGGGACAGCCCCACATCTTCCACAGATGTAATCCCCTGCAACAGAGCTGGGGGAACATAGAACAGGTTAGATATCCAGTAGGGATGCGGAAAATTGATGTGTTTATACGTTTATGGCTTTATTGCCACGACAGATGCGCACCCCCTGCTAGGAGGGAGACATGTACATGTGTGTAACGTGGACTGTGCTTGCATTTTTTAAGTATATAGTACTTTTTTAAGAGGACGATAAGATGATGGTATTAACGTATGGTTACTTTGTAAAATAACTCAGGTTTGTAGATTTCTGACAATTCCCAGTGAAATCCCTATACAAAAAAAGTAAAAGGTTCTCCAAGTTGCTTTGGGTTTAAGCCTTCAGCTAACTATTATTAAGTATAATTATTATTGTTTAATATATAAAATATAATAAATAGTGCTGTCTGGGGCTGTCTTTTGTCTCAGACCCTAGTTATTCAACTCAAAATTCATGCCAGTAGAATTACTTAGAATAATGGCAACTCATGCAACTTAAATTGTACCTGGATTTAACCTTATCTGGCCAGAGTGTAGACAAAGTGTTTAATTCAGACTGCAGCAAATTCAAAGGCTGTAAACAGTGTTCAGTCAATAGGCTAAAAACACCGAACACTGTAAACAGTTCTGAGACTATACTTGTGAGCAATAGAGTAACCATGGAAGTCCAATATAGGAAATGTGGCTATTTTACAAGAACAAAAGTATTTAGGAAAAGGAATAACTCCCCAATGTGTTCTTTGAGTCCAAGAAAAAGTGCATTACTAAAAAAGGGTTAGGCTTAGGCTTTTTGAGTTTGATTATAAGAAACATTGGACTAAAGAGTTGTTCTCTTTAGATGACAGAGAGAAGTCTTAGTGATTTTGTTAAAGCAAGCTTGGAATCTCAGTTCAGCATCCACAGTCATCCCAAAGATCGTAACCTGGCTACTGGAGTTCAAGGGCCGACTGCTTTACCCCCTACATTCATTACCACAGCAAGAAATAGTTAGTTAGATAAAGGAGTTTGGTGAGGATGGATGACTGTGTGAAGGATTCAAATTTGACATGGAGTGCTGGGATTCAGTTCCCGTCTCCAACCAACAGTCTGTTGGTTTCTTTTTCTAAATCTTAAGTATTTTTAGTTGCCTAAACACTGACATACTTTAACCATGGGGGCAACATGGGCTGTTTTAAAAAGCACTGACAACAATCTGTTTTGTGGTAACTTGCTGTCGTAGAATGTGACGCAGTTTTTCCATTTTGTGTCAGATGATAAGATGAACCCCATCCCAGCTGAATCTTAGGTAATCCTTTGTTCTGTCTCTATGGAAGTGGTAAATGTAACTCTCCTCAGAGAGTGAGCTCTTCAGCTGAGCCCTGTTCATTACACTGCTACTGTGCAGGGAGCTGTCTGGTAAATGGCTTTATAATGGCCCTGTGCTTCCTCTGTGATCGCCCTGCCCATTTCTCTGAATGCTTCATGGTGCAAAGAACCATGTGACTCTAAATTACTATTAGCCTACCAATAACACTGAGCCTTTTATACTAAAAATAAACCTTTGGCTTTTGTAACCCTATTTAAAAAGGCACCTATATTCAGGGCAAGGCAGGCCACAACTATCTGAGTATTCATATATTAATTTGTTACATTGGTATTAGAATCTCAAATCAGTTGTCAAAAGTAGTTTTTATTCTGCAAAAGTAAACCTAACAGAGTGAGCTTAAAATGATAACTACTGATAACTTTATCCTTGCCTCATTTCAATTCACGTCTACTATTCTGACTGCAGCAGCACCATTCTACCTCTGTCTACCTCCAACCGCCCACGTGGGTGAGCCACTGACCCCCGAATCACCATATCTGATGTAAATAAACTATGGTCAGTCAGGTGATTATTGCCAGCTATTCATGAAGCGTTTTACAAGTTTGTAGCATGAGAAATACAGTATACACTTAGTAGTCACGAAGAGTTCAAAGGGATAGATGCTGAGCACTTGAAATGCTCGCATAAAATAAAGAGACAATTCGGTGTTTCTGGGTTTTCATTATTTATTTTGTCCTGAAAGCCATTTATGTTGTCCATTTTAATTATTTTCTGTGTTGCAAATCATCTCCCAGCTCTTTAGAAACTGTGAGACCACATGAGTGAGGGCAAGATAAAAAACAGAAAATTATATAATTATATAATAAATAAAAAGAAAATCAGTATCACAGGCTACACAGTATGTGTACGGTATTTCTATAACTAGTGGATATAAAACAAATCACTTAAATATCTATTGTTACTTTTTAAAGAAAGAGTTTCATGAGTTTCCTCCTTGCACTGTTCGGGTTTTATTGTATCTATTTAATTTCAGGGACAATGCACATTAATTATCATCACTGTAAATATGATGATGTAATTTAATTTTCATGATTTGAAGAAAATTTTGGAACATTGTACAATATGAGACACTTTCCCTAGATTGTTTACTTTGACTAACATCCATGACGATGACAGCATGGCCATGGGTGTATTTATTTTTGCTTCTACTTTGTCCCTGGTTGCCTGCCTCTCTACAGTCTAGACTAAAACAAATTCCATGGAAGAAATTTTTAAAATATAGCTGCAGCTAAAGCCAATATCAATCATTCTGCTTTAGTTTCAACTTTCCTTTTACTGTAATGAAGTCAGATCATGGTGTTTTATATCACAAAGCCATAAGAGAGCCCATTTGAAAGGCCCTGATTTATTCTACTGCTGTTTCTGTCTTTTCCAGACAATCAATAGGCACTATCAGATAAACAGATATTACTGGCATGTGTCTAAACTGAATTATATGGGTTTTGTAGATCATTGATTTCAGACATATGGCGTTTTGAATAATGTTGTTGAGGAAATCAAAACATTTCTTTTTCTCTCTTAAACCAGGAGTGTCTTGAAAAATATTCAGTAAGCGTAAATAAAAGGATCTGCCTTACATGGTTTGCTCTTTGCAATCGAGGATGCAAAACTCTACCAATGTAAAACTGGTGCTGCCTTGTTATGTGAGTGTGTTTAGAGTGGCATGATATGAACATGCAAACCTCTGCTCCATCAGTCATTTAGACTGGCATACAGTGTTTATGTGTTCAAACTGAGACACTACATATTTACTTAGCCAGATCTGTGACCACAGATGTTTGACAAGCCACTGTGTGTATTTATCTAGCGCTTTTATCCAAAGAGCTTTACATTTTGCCTCTCATTCACCCATTCACTCACACACACACACACACACACACACTGATGGCAGCAAGCTGCCATGCAAGGTACAGGCCTGTCCCATCTGGAGCACGGTATCAAATAGCGATAGTAATAGAGATATAACAGGAAATGAGGGAGAGAGATGTCCAACAAAGATCCCCATGACATTCACATTTGTGGTTTTGAGTGAAATGTCTTGACAACAGTGGGTTGCCATGAAATATGGTCCACACATACATGCTCCCCTCAGGATGAACTGTATTCACTTTGGTGAACCCTTGAATTTTCATCTTGCACCATCATCAGGTCATAATTTAAACTTTTCATATACTTGCAAAACTAATGACACTCCTGTCAGCCTCAGCTGGACTTTGTGTTTAGTGCTAATTAGCAGACGTTAGCATGCTAACATGCTAAACTGAGATGGCGAGCATTATACCACATGTTACCATGCTGACTGCAGCATATAGCTCAAAACTGCTATATAGCTGTAGGCTCTTTGCCTTGTTATTATTTGTCTCAGGATTATGTTCAAACGTGTTGCTATTCATCACTATTGGGATTCAAAGCAACTAGAGGTGTGACATAAGCTTGACTGCAGTGGTATTAGTTTGTGCTTTATGTACCTCTTGGAAAATATCAAATTTCTGGACATTTGCAGAAATGTGATAACACATCCCTAACTTCAGGATATATTGCAGCACAGTCCCCTTAGCATTATGGAATTGGCAAGTTATTGATGAGCTATTTTTACCTTTAAGTGCGCATTCATTATTCTGGTTGCACTGTACAATTTCTGTTAGTTAGTGAGCTGCATGGATTTATTTCTGCCTCATTTTTTGATTTGCTGTGCAAACTCATAGGCATCATTGGCTTTAATGAAATATGGGCCTGGATTCTTCGTGTAGGCAGTGGGGGAAAAAAAAAAATCCAATTTATAATGATTCCACACTGATGCATATTTCCTCATAATACAGTCAGACAGAAAAAGTACAGAGAGAGAGAAGTGACAGCAGAAGATAACTCAGATTAATACCACTACAGCACCAGCTATGGCTTTAGTTGAGGGTAAATGCATGTAAAAGCTGTTTACCCACCTCTCAAAATCTGAAACAGCGCTTGATTACACTCATCAACCCCAGAGCATTTATGCATGGTTTGCAGGGGTTTGTTTGTTCTCTTGTGGCCTTTCTTGTATAAACTCTCGGATTTCTTGTTTTTATTTTATTTTTATTTTTTATTTTTTTTCCACTGCATTGTGTTATTCGCAGAGCAACCACCCACTCATGCTAGGTGGAGATAAAAACAAACCCTCCTCTGCACTTAAGCCAGTAACAGGCCATGTAGGACACTTCATTTGTAGTTTGAAATTAGGACTATTTCATTATACATAGAAAGTTTGATTTCAGAAGCAATTAGTCTACATTTCTGTTTCTGTGTCATGGCCACAGGTTGTCATTTGTCATTGTTGATTGCCGGCCGAAGGCATTTAGTGTATGCATGACCTGTTAGTAACTGGTACAGCCATGGGGCTTAGTGGTAATTAAATCCCCTAGACCAACAACAAATCATTTTACCAGTCCTTCCTGGGCCCTGACATTCTGTCTATGACCAGAAAAAGATCCTCCCACCCACTTCAATATATATGTATTTAGGCAATGCAGCTAATTCATAAATCCTCTTTCAAGAGATGTTGTCACATCTAACATGTGGTTCTGTAGGTCACAGCAGAACAGAGGAAAGTAGTAACAGTTTTTCTCCATCTCACAGATAAAGTGTATATCGGGCATAATTAGCAGAATGATGAGCAACTTTAGACGAAACGCACCATATCTAAGTAACCATGCAAGCATGAAGAATCCATTCCCATGATAAGGCTTTGCCTACAGAGAAGATTGACAGATAAATGAATGCGTTCAGTTCAATGATCTGACAACGGCACAATTATGACTCATTATTTGTAGAAACAGAGAACAGAGTGACAGTACCATGTGTATTAGTTGTGTATAGTCTGCTCTAGGCAGCGTATGTTCTTTTCACAGTTGTTTGGTTAGTGATGGGTATAAATAACCTTTGGTAAACAATGTTCACAGGGGTTTTAATAAATAAATATTAACAGGACGGCCCTCAATTAAATAGAGCAAAAGGCTGTGTAGTTCGTGGCGTGTTGTTTCAGGTATCGTTGAGAAGATGAAATCCAGAAAGGCGCATTTGAGTAATTGATGAATACGTTGATGAAAACAATTTAGTACTAAGAGACAGGATTTTACAACTCTGGAAAGTTATCTTGGTGGCAATCATTTCATATTTCAAAGAAAAAAATTACTACGCTCAAAGTAAGGTGACAGGAATGTGCGCTTGCAGCACCTTGCTGATTGACACTGCATCGCATCGCAGCAAAGCCTTCTGTTTTGGCAACATAGCAGTACCACTTAAATGTAATTTCCACTACACTTTTATACTATAATGGATAGATAGGTATTTTCGATAATGTATAAGTGCAGAACAGTACTAGCTACAGACAAATATAGCAAATCAGGGCAGCATGATGTTACAAATAACCCCATTATCAGACTGCTGGGTGATTTTTTTTGCAGACACGTACCATTAATTGGAAAGAGCACTGCAGAGTAGAGGAACAGAGAGCCAAAAAGAATGATTCTGGCTAATGCTGGTTTAGTGGTACAGGCAAACATGCTAATTAAAACACTGTATATATTGTTAAAATCATGAAGACTCTTGTATGTGTTGTCTCCTGTCCCACCAGTATTTTGTGAGTATTTTAGATTTAAAGCCTCAGTGATCAACTGAATGTGACACTGTAATATACAGAAATGTACATCAGTACAAGTGACTATTTATGAACTGAAGATAACTAAGTCAAGCAATAACTTTGTATATTGCTTGACTTCTCATTTGAGATGCAACTGTCATTTTAAAATGTTTTTGAACTATGGCCAAACTTAAATCATGTAGCTGCACGGACCAAAACAAATCCTAAAGATTTACAATAACTAAATCCTGCATCCCCCCTCCATCTATAGGACAGAGACAAAAGGTGCTGACGCATCTTAATGCCTCCTCTGCTCTTCTTTTCAGGTCAGTCATTATCATATTGCATTTGCATCACCTCCTCACTGTCCCAGAGCAAGATGCAGCACCTTTCTTACCATTCCACGCATGTTTTCTCACAAGCAAAACCTTGCATTAATGTCTGCGCACTAACTCTGAGGTGTCGTCGCACTCTGCTGTTGTAGGTGGGAGTCACGCCATCGCCATGAACTTTTAGTGTACATGTCAGACAGCATTCATCAATGGTAAATAACATAATTGTTATTGCTAGCCCTTGTGTTTCAATTTTTGTAAGTGATTAGTAGCCTACTTTAATAGGTTTGTTGCGTGTATAAAGAAACCTGTTAGTAGGCATCTATATACAGCAAATATGCAATTGGGAAACAACTAATTTGGATTAGAAGTGCCATTATTTAAGTGCATTTCATTTTGGTTCGTCTTACAATTATGTTTGTTTCTTTGCGCCCTTGTCTTCCCTTGGTAAGCTGTTGATGACTTCTTCCCATCTAATGTGGTTTTGGCCAAACATCTGCAGTGTGTTCTAGCCTTGGCCTCAACGTCCCACCTCCTCCCATTCTTCAAATGACCTACTTTCCACTTGCTCACGTGGCTTCCACTTGAGGGCGTTGGAGAGTTAAAAAACAGAGATACACATATTGTTTTTTTGTTTACACTTTCCTGAGGATATCATTATCTCAAGAACAAGCATCAGTAAAACCATCTAAATAAAGTTCTCCTTCTATCTCCAACATTTGCCTGAGAAATATCACTTTTTCAAGTTTTCTTCAGTATCAAAGTAATCCAGTGATAGTGGACATCAATTCAGCACACTTTTAAAAAAGTATCAATTTGCCTAAATGTAAACTGTTTTAATGGCTGCATTATTATTTAGTTTTCACTACTGTTCTTAAATTAAACTTTAAATATGTTGTTATATGTTGTTGTTCATCATTCGATTTCCTAGATCTGTTGGCTGCCAATAATAATGAGCTGAATTTATATCCCTTGCAGTTACAGCCTGGTGCCTAACAACACTTTGTTACCATGTAACATCCATGTGGAGGCACTGCACAGGACGTGAGGTTCTGTACAGGCAAAGGGCGATTGGTTCCCTTTCACAGAATTGCTCACCAGTGATGAAGGCTGAAAGCTAAAATTATACAACACTGTCTGCAGCCACACCAACATACAATATGCATCACATACGCTTTGAGATGATGACATAATTCCCATGTCTGCCAATTTGAAAACGCAAATTAAATCCAGAGAGAAAGCAGGCGGAAACTCCACACAGACTGGTGGGTTTGAAGCGAGAACCCTCTAGCTGTGAGGTGCCAGTGCTAACCACTGCACCGCGCCACATTTGCAAACATGGAGATAAAGTGAATAGATTATTTAATTAGAGTTTTAATGTCCTACATCAAGTGCACAGAACAAGACATTTGAATTTAATTGGCGGGTTTCAATTTAATATCCTACATTTTGGATATCATTGGATGTTTTTTCAGCAAAGATTTAATATACTGCTCTAAAACAACAGACAGCTTTATTTTACACTGGTGCATTATTGTTTGTAAAAATTATACATTTTGTCACTGCATATATAGGTAAAAATGAAGATGAGTTAGTCCAGTCATGTGCCAGAATAATAGCTATTTAGCTGTCGTTAAGTCTCTAAAGTGACTTTGGGATGCTTTCCCTGGCAGTGCCAATAACATGAATTAATTTCCTATTCTTTTGCTTTACTTTTTCCTTTTAATAAGTCCCCCATGTACCCACCCATATAAAATCATCCAAATACAACAGTCAGGCATGGAGCCTGTTTCAGTTGAAAACAACATGCAGGCTGGTGCACTCAACTCAAGCACACGAAGACACCTTCAAATACACAGAAATAATGTTAATCAATTACTAGCACTGCAAACTAACTATAAGAAAGACATACTATTAACAATGCAAGCTAATTCTAACCAACCTTCAGTAGCTTAATCAAAACAAACTGGCCGCAACTGAAACTATTTTTGTGACCATGATCAACAATCAATCACAACTTAAATGCTGGTCATCAATAAACCCAAGCCAAATTACTTTAACACATCCATACTAAATGAATCCCCACAGCATGTTCACAGCACAATAATACAATGCATAACGTTGCATGAAAAAATGACTTGCTTTTTGCTGTCGCTCCCTCACAGGTATTGGCACAAAAGGTCAGGGGGGTGGTTTGCAGGACTATCCCACAACTTCTCCACTGGCTCTGCTTTGTCCTAGGCGCCCAATCTTACCTGTAAAAGCGCACCCTTGATCTGGGAGTGGTAATCATATAACTATGCTAATTCAAAATCCATCAGAAACGGATTCCCACCTTTTGTCTTCAGCCAAAGTTATTTACTTGGCAACATCTGGATGGTCACGTTCTTTCTGTCTTTCTACTTTTAGCACTGGTAGCTTAATTTCTGAGGAAGTGGTAAACAAGCTAAGAATTCTAGCAGCATGCTAACGTTGGTATCCTGCTGTGCTGACAACAGGTGTCGCTGTCGCAATGCCACTGTGGCCAAATTTTTCTTTTTCTTTTCAAGTCTCCCAAGCCCTTTCTAGCTTGAAACTCCCTATTTCAAAATTAAAAGTCATCAACTGCATACACAGGCGGATGATTCACTTCAGATGTCAAGTAGGCTACTGCACAAACACGTACATCTCCAAATCTGCTGGAATCCAATATGTTGTGCATTTTCTTCTTCGCTCATCCGCTGTTCTGCTGCTCATTGAATCCAATGATGGCTGGAAAGCCACACTCCTACATTGTTATGGGTTGTATATAATATTCAGATGTCCGAACATTTATTTGTCTCAGAGCAGATATGAGATATTATTATGTTATTTTTCCAGTTAACACATATCTAATACATTGTCATGGGAGCAAAGAAAAAAAAATTGGACTGGATCAGTTTACCTTTTTGATTGTTCACTGACTGTTATAAAGGCCTATGTTTATGTTTACATTTTCATACAGTGAACATACGGCAGCTTGAAATTCAATGCTTGTTTAGTTTAGTTTAGATTTGTTTAGACTTGTTTAGTTTAGTAGGCCTATACGAAAGCTTTAAAAAACAAAGGTGAAACAGATGTGACAGAAGAAGTCAAGAAGCTGTAGTGGACTTGAATTTACTTAATAGAATACACATAGACAGAGCCAATAAAAAGAAACATCAAATAACCAGAGCAATGCAGCACCTATAGCGAGACAATGATTATATACATTTATACAAAAAACAAATACCACCTGACTAACCATCAAAGGCCATGTTTAATTTGTTAGACCCATAATCACAATAATAAGTATACTTGTGGTTCTTATGAGTAAAGTAACAGCAAAATAAGAGGCTTTTATGGATGGTAGTTTCCTTAATTTATCTTGGTGCATTTCTATCAAGGCAAACACCTCCCAAAACAAACTTTTATTGTTCCCGTGGTCAAGAGCAAACAAATTTGTCATACATCAGAGGTGATTTGAAAATTCTAGAGGAGCACATTTTCTTGTTCCGGACAGACATAGCAAAAGCAATATAATGTTTAATTTGCTTGCTATAAAACTATATAAAAGGCCAGAAGTGTACACTCCCATGTGGCCAGTTAACACATTTTAGCTGATGCTAACTGGGGTCAGCTTGTTTTTTGTTTTCTCTTAATTGTTTGCATGAAAACCGCCTGAGAAGTTATATATTCAAACTTTAATTGTAATGATATAAATACTAATCAGTAAATCTACCTGACCCTTGGACAGAAATATGCTGCATTCCAACCTTCATGTGTTCATTGGAGTCAACTGCAGCAGCATGTAATATTTTCACACAGTACATTTCATACCAAAAGACACTAGCACGAAACCACTTTACAGGCAATCAGAAAGGCAAAACAAGATCAATTCAGCTTTTTCCCAAAAGTACAATGCCCGCCTTGCCCCCTCTCTTTGGTTCCTTTGAGTTGCAGCACAGCTCAAACTCACAAGTTACATTAAAATGCAATGATAATTGAAGAATCTCCCAGGTGACTGGCACTGCAGAGGAAGCACTCTCTGTGTTTTCCCAGCCCACATCCTGTTGTGATAATGTTTCAGACCTTGGCAGGGACAACACACACCAGGCACTGGGGAAGTGAGGGCAGTGGAGGTGAAGAAGCTAAACTATAAGGCCGTTGCTAAAGGAGCAATTAAAAAAGGCCAGTTAGTTGTTTTTTTTCGTCTGATGATCTGTCTGTAACATACTGCATCCTTTGCTTTTGTTCTGACATTCATAGTTTAGTCAACATGATGGAGAAGAGACATGCTGGCTCAGAGACCCTGAAAGATGAAAATTGCAACCAATAAGCCCCAATTGTTGCCACAGTGTAGGGCTTCAATTTTCACCTTTTATTAGTCCACTTCTTGCCATACACAGAAATATTTTCTCACTGTTATTGGTCCTAATGATACATGTGAAGATAACATTCCAGCTGTTTGGAGCTGATCACTCTCTCCTTCCTAATTGTTTATCCTTATTGAAATTATTGTCATGGACTCACTTGCCTTCATGCATCCATCTAGAAAGAAAACAAACACGTATGCATGATTATTTGTATAAAATATGTAAACAATGCTGTAGTTACTTCTATAGTGTAAGGGGAGACTTTTGCCTCTCAGTCCACCTTTTATGCAGTTCACAGAGGAGCACTGTAGGCAGGCCCTCCAGCTAATGATCTCAGATTTGAGTACCATGACCCCTAATGATTCACTAATGCAGTCTGCACTAAGTATAACATTACTTCAGTAGCTCTCACTCATTGTGTAAAATAGCTAATATAATACAGTACAGAAAGTACTTTGGTTATGCAGACAGACATATCAGGTTGATGCCGCAGTGACAGGGGTTGGAGTGAGACTGAAGCCAATGGTGCAATATACTGCATGGTTTAATTGTCGGAGCAGGACTGTGAAGTTCGTTCAACATCGTTCATATGTATAAGATGGAATCGAAAAGCATTTAACCAACAAAAAGACACAGAGAGACAACTATTAAAGCTGTTATCCTTTGGCTTTGCTCCGCCTCTATTTTTAGCAAAATTATGTTTTGTAGTGCATTTTTTATAATTCAGGAACATACATGCAGTTTTACACATGGCAATGAATAAAGAAATGCTAAAAAAATTCATTGTCAGATTTTAAAAGCAGAATTTACACATATTTTCATTTCAGAAAATACAGCTTTTAATGAACCCAAACCCAAAAAGAGATAACTCACACTAACGCTTGATTGCATAATTATGTTTCAATACAGCAATGTCGACTCTTTCTGAATATTAACACTATATGTATGAACACATTGTGCAGCAACCATACTGAGCGGTAATAGCTAAAGTGATTTGGGCACTGCAAAAGCACTTTTGTTCCTGCACAAGCTCCATCACAATTTCTGCTTACACGCCTTTGCATTAACAACACGGTCACATTTAGGCCCACAGTTTTGGCTGTACGCATGGTTAAGATGAGTAAAGAAACATCTCTGTGTATAAATACTCTAAATGTGTCGTTAAGAGTCCAAAAGTCCAAAGCTCTTGGTTTTCAAATTCAAATTCTATCTGTAAAATAATGGAAAGGAGATTAGCTGTTGTAATGAGAGTGGATGTAATTGAGAATCGAGTATCCTAAGCAGCATCCCATCACTCTTCTCACAGTAGACCCAGGGGGACAGACAAATGGGAAATATGGGAAACAACTGCTTCATGTGAGGGCAAATCAGATTGTCGTCACTGTCCATTTCACTCAGTCTACCATCCCCAGTCTCCTAGTACAATACCAAGCCATCACCCCACCCCCACCCCCCACCCCCCACCCCACCCCCACCAAATGATGCATGCACATGCAGAGTTACAGCAACACCTACTGGTGGTTATAAATAAATGCAATAGATAATTCCCTCAGCTCTGATAAGGTGATGTATTCATAGGAAAACTTGACAAATAAATTGAAATGCACTTCATCTCTGTACTGTTATATTTACATTTGTTTTTTCATTTTTGATGTTCTTTAAGATGAGATAATGCAAGATTGACAGACATGGTTTGCAATTGGTAGAGGCATTGTGCGTGGTACGGTAAATGTAATACCCCCTCCCAAAAAGGCAATAAACAAATGATATTTATTTTCCAAATCACAATTGCAAGCTAGCTGTGTTACATGAGCGACATACGCTATCTATCTACTATGTTATCTTAATTCTAGATTATTACATAAGAGACATCTACCTCTGTTTAATATCAGTTACTATAAATAAAGTATCAATATCAAAGGACAATCCGGCATATACCACTGTCTAATTGACTTAATGTACTTATTTTACTGGGCACTATCACTTTACAGTGTACATTCAGTACATATTAGAGTTAACGATTACAGCCATACGTTTAGGCTCCATTCTCAGTGTCTACCTTGAACAAACATGATGAACAAACAATAAACACATGTCAGGTCGTATTATGGACAGAACATGAATGAATCGCCACAGAACCGGTAATATTGTTTGCATCATTGTAGTTCATGAGCTGTTCAGGCTGATACTGACTAATCTTATTCTTCATCTAATCAGTAGTAGATCAGTACATGCAACAAACTCTCATTCCTCATTACTGTAATAAAGATGATGAGCATCAATCTGTTTTCTCAAGTGCGCCGCTCTTCAGTCTCACGATCAATTAGCAGAGGTGGGTAGTATTTCCTTTTGTTTGGCGAGGGCATATCACTGACACAGCGGACAGAGCTCCGCTCGAAAATCTCACATAAAGACATTGACATGAGCATGACAGGCACCTAGCGACCTACAGTAAGATATATCAAGCAGCACAAAAAGGTGAGAGAGAAGCTTTTGCACTTCAATACCACAGTAAATTCTCAGATGTGCAGAAACAGAACAGGAAATATTGTGTGAATGTTCCTTCTATCACGGCCCACATGTCCGTGCATAAAGCATATCTGCTGACGTGTCCTTGAATGTATTTTTAAAGATGTTTAGTACACAGTGGGGCGAACCACTTCCATTTGAGGAAACTCTTATTTTGTACTGAAAAAAGTGAGCCAGATGATTTAGGGTTAAAGAAAAAAAACATAATGTCTATTGTTCTGTTGGTGTAATAATACTGATGGTGCAAGAAATTATCTTTTAATTTCCCTGGTCACGCTAAGAAATTGAAAGTCTGGGAAGATTATTGATTCTCATAGTGTTCTTTGTGCTCTTAATAGGCATCTCATTAACTTTTCTACAGTGTCCTACACCTCTGCACCTCATTTTACTTTAAAATTCTGTGATTCCATCACCGCCCTCCCATATAGTGCACCTCCTTGGGCATTTGGCAGGAAATTGGATTGGACTAAGCATGTGCTGTAATACAAGATGAGGCCTCTCCACCAGATTCTTATTGTGCTTTCCTTTTCAAATGTTTTTTTAAAAAGTACCAAAGAAAAATAATTTTCCATTCATAGACACAACGCAGTTCATTTGTGAAAATGAAACTGACACAGGCCATCCTTCATCACTTCAATATATAAGGCATATATTGTCATATTTTGCTGCTGTTATCTTTAAGGAGCGAGAATGTCGGGATAAAGAAATGTTTCTGTACCCTATACAAACATTTTATTTGACACATTTGCCATTTAAATGCTCATCATCCCCTGAAGTTAATGGGTTACATGGGGCGTTTTACACATTTAGTAGCTGTGAGATCAGACTAAGCTCAGTACGGGCCACTCAATGTACTGAAAACAACAATGCATGCCGTTTGTCATTTATTATCTAAGATGCAGAAGTCACAATAACAAGTAGGCTAATTAAATTTTAAGGTATCATGTGTAGATTTTGGATACCTTGTTTTGGGTGTCTGTGAGTATTTGGTTGGACTTGGCCTGAATTATATCAACTGCCTAAACTGCCTTTGATAAATTAATTTCCCTATTGCACTTTTATTTCCATTCCTTCCTATTGCATTCTGGGAAATGTATTACTGCACTTTAACTCTATTCGTGGTCTACTACTTTTTGTGAATTTCTATCTCATTTGTATCGATTTTTTTCTTTTTGAATTATTTCTTTTTAATTTTTACTATGTTTTTTCCTTGTAATCCCACCCTCAGCCTGTGTAACACACTATTCCTGCCCACAACTGAAAGGCGCGTCCTGTGATAAACGTCTCCTGCCGTGTCATGTCATACACCAGCAGGCCACTGGAGGGCCGATGACACCCTGCAGGTCTCTCTCTCGGTTTCACTTCACCCCAAAAAACTTTGCTTGTAGTTTTCAAGTGGGCGGAGATCTTCCGCTCCACTTTACCCAATAAGGGGAACTTGTCAGTGATGGAAAGTCAGACAAGTGCGTGTTTAGTGTCCAGCGATCTGCTGGACGTCAGTCAGCGGAGAACGTTCACCGGTGAGCAGCTACAAACACAACAAGGTGACCGAACCAGCGGCCTCAGGCTGCTGGTTAAGGGGGGGGAAGCACGTGTTTTCCTCGTGTTTTGTTGACATTAATTGAACTCGTTTGCTCCATAATGACTTAGTTCAGCAGCATGCTCTGTTTGCCATCCCTTCAGAGTCGTGCAGAGGACAGATGGAGTGGCGTCAGCAGACCAGCGTCAGCTGTGCAGCCGCGTTCAACGAGGCTCAACGCTGGATTGAGGTGCGTGGTTCACTTTCATCTCTGTTGTTTTTTTTTCTCGTTTGCTTAAGAGGCTTCACTTGTTCCTGTGCAAACTACAGTGGAGCTTTGGCTCAGGCAGTCATTTCCACCGTCTTGTGGAGACAGGAAATGTTTGATGGCAGTTATTTCAGTCATGACAAATCACTTGTCCATTGTTTGTGTCGTTGGGACTTTAACTAACTGAAAACACTTGATGCTGATGCACTTTCTTTCTCTTTTAAGTGGCTCAAAGTCGACGCTCGGAAGCCTAAAAGTGAGGCACCTTTTTTACAGACTTATCTTGTGTTCAAATGCAAAATCCACCTCGATAAGACTCGGAGCCACAGAGAACCCTTGTGTGAGGATCTTCTGCGGCCTTCTAGATAAAAAATGATTTGACTGCAGAACGTCAGAGGGAAGTGCACATGCAGGCAGGCAGATAATTAGGTAATGTTTAAAAGAAAAGAGAGAACTGGAAATATGCAGCAGCATGCCTCACACGGTGAGGTCTGTCCACGGAGATGTGACGTATTGGATGGGTCGGATCTGCTTAGTTTGATTGCTCCTTGCACTGCTAATGTGATAGGCACATGGTGTAGGCAGGTATTGCCATGCACACTCTGTGGAGGATGTGGTTTTATAGCGATGCATTTTGGAAGTTGCTCTCTGCTGCTCCTGACCTAACACTAGAAGTTGTAATCGTGAAGTCATAACCAACGAATACAACTTGTGGAGTGTGGGCACTGAATGTTGACCGGCTCTAAATGGTACCATCAACGTCATTGTGTCTGACACATTAATTGTGTCTGAGTGGATCATTATGAGAATTCTGTCCAGGGCTCTCTTGGCAGCGAGCCCATGCCAATTTTCCCTGTCTATTTTCCTGCGCTGATGGATGAAAGGATGGATGGATGAACAGTGATGAGGTCTGTGTTAGACAGAAGGGAAGCATGGCCTGCTGCTTTTTAAAGTAATGGTAAATTGTGTCAAACTCTTCCTTGTGCCAAACAACATTTGGACTGTGTTTCCAGATTGCAGCTGATTGTAAGCTTCCATATGATGAAGTGTGGAGAAATGGCTGCTGTTCATCATTGCATCGGCAGCAATCTCACTTAATGTGTTTGTTCAGTGCCGACTGGGCTGGACGAAGAAATAAGAATGGATCGGCCTCTTCCACGTGATGGCAACAACCTATTTTATTTGTGGTGAAACAGGAGCAGCACAGTCCAATTTTCACGCCGGTGTTTTTTTTTTCTGTTTTAGAACAGTGTCCGTCATCTCCTTTACAAGAGGAAATTATCTCAAATGTAGCGCAGTTTAACTGGAGTTGGAAGTAGTGATTATTTCCATTATCCATTTTAATCTGCCAGTTTTCTCAATGAATCGTTTTGTCTATAAAGTAGTTAAAAGTGTTGGTTTTAATTTCTTAAAGCCCAAAGTTTAAAATCATAGCTTCAGTAGTGATTCCTGTATTTTCATCCCGGCTGAGATAATTGCTTAGTTTGATCCCTTTTAGATTTGGGGACACTCACTTTAACAAACGAAGCTGTCTTGAGAAGTTTGCAAGTCGCACATAAGAACATACTGTATAGTCCACTGAAACTGTGGTTTCATTGGGGCAATTGTTTATTGGAATGACCACTTAAAGCTTTGGTGCTGTAGAACAGACAGTATTTTGACCACATGATTGTGTTTTATTGTGTTAACCTGGCAGTGGATCGTCGGTCTGATTCCACTGAGAAGCCTCTGCTCCGTGCCTGGTGCCCAGTTCTACCAAAAACAAATCGCAATCGTGGATTCCTGGGGGGACTAATTAGTGAGAAGAATAGCCTTTTGGGGCCCTCTGTTAGTTATGGAGCCGAACCTTAATGGTCCCATTTTTATGTCCTCATTACAAAGCCCCCTTGCCTTGTGCTTGCTTCTGCCATGTAAAATCATTTAGGTTATGTCGTCGTCTTTGATTTAACCAAAAACATATTTAGAATGGGAATGCTTGTGCACATTTTTACTCCTTTTTTCTTTATGGCCCATTGTTTTGTTTGGTAGATATTTTTGTGATTTATTTGTAGAGATCATTTTAAGCCTGGAGTTTGTGCAGTAGTTGGGAGGATTTTTCAGCCGTTTGGACTAAAGCTTAACAGTACCCAGTTCCCTTAATTTATTTTACTTTAAGATCCACTACAAAAAATGGAAACGCTTGCATTGTGGACTAAGAATTACTTTAATTAACTTCAACCTTATTTTTGCCACTGAACAGCTTTGTCAGCTGTCTAAGTGCATAAAGGACCAGTACACTCTTCAACAGTTTTAGTTTAAGTACTTTTTTTCACTGTATTATCAAACTGCGATTTATGCACTGTGTTGGTTTCCATCTCATTTTAATTAGTTTATTTTCTCCAGTTCAGAGACACTGGTAGATGTCTAGCGCTGTGTTTTACTATGAGCTGTGTCAACGCTCAAGTTTGTAATGTTATTAGGGACACATTGGCGCCTGTATAAAATATAGCAGCACCAATACTGGATTTATGAGGCTGAGCTCAATGTTTTAAGAGTTTGAATAAAATCTGATTCTTCTTCTAGTTTTGGCATCCATTTGGTGCATTACCACCACCTTCCACTCCGGAAAGTGGAACAGACAATAGACTCAGTGACTACATCCGTCCATCTCTACAAGCTGAGAAATGGTTGCATTGTTCATTAATTTCCACAAACATCTTTTTCATAGCAATTCTGTACAGATATTTCACGTTACCAGGTGAAGCATACGCCGATATCAATAAGCTAATATCTATTAGCGACCACTAAAAATAAACTACTAATGGCTCTAATATGAAATCCCATTGATGTGATGGTGTTTCTCACTTCACTGTTTGCATATGCAGACCATCCACTTGAATGCGTCATGACATTACTTTTGCATCCTAGTAGTCAACTTCTGCAGCCCACAACTGTTAAAATAACACAAAATTGCAGCAATCTGAAAAAGTTAATGTCATTTTACGCCATGGGGCAAAGTGTTAATTGCTTTTTAGGTTCAACTGTTGGAGACTGTCGGACCTCCGGGTGTGTATTTGAAAGCAACACTCTTTGGGGGGGAGTCTTACCAGTACAATATGCAGTTGGCAAAGAAAATTTGAACACGTTAATGGTTGGCAAAAAGAACAAGTGCAATGGATCATTTCTAAACGGTGAAATTTTATATATTCATTTATTTATTTTAGGAAGTGACTGGAAAATTGTTTGGCTGCAATGACTTCCGTGCTGCCTTAGAGAATGGAGTCCTGCTCTGCGAGTGAGTAACGATGCTCAACCTTGGATATGTTTTGTGATGTTTACGAAGTCATGTTCTTATTTTCGAGTGTTATTATTACAGAGAATTTAATTAAAGCTAAATTACCGTGCAAATATACGGTTAGAGAATGTAGTCAGGATAATGTAACTTGGCTTCAGCAGCCAACTCTAAAGCAAATAGTGTGTCCAAAGCTGTTCCTCAGGATCTCTAAACATGCTTATCATTTAAGGTACACACAAAATAAAGGCTTATTCCATGAATTAAGTTGCATGTAATTCAGACCATCGGATAATAACTTTTCTACACCTGCTTTCGGTTTCTATACCATCATCTGTGGAGTGCAAGAAGTAGCCGATAATCTTCCAAAGCGCACTCTAAATAACAGCTGATTTTTAGAACATCGGCTTGTAGCTACAAAAGAATGAGGCCACTAAATGAGAAGCATTTGGGCAACAAGTCTAGGCTAGTTGGGTTAGTCAAAAGTCTAGTTATGGAAATTAGCTTAAAGCTATTGATTCTATGTCAAGACTCCAACTGGCTTAAAAGAAAGTGAACCCTCTTTTTGTTTTTTATTAATGTCATTTTATTAGAAGTCAGTCAGGATAATTAGCTCTACTCTGTTTAGCTACTTCTGTGGAATGTTGCCCTGATTATACATATAAATTGGTTTTCAAATACGTGCAGCATAAGCTGGAAAATGTGTGAACTGTCTGATTTGTTTTGTTTTCACTTACAGCTTGATCAACCAGTTGAAACCTGGCATCATTAAGCGAGTAAACAGGCTTTCTACTCCCATCGCGGGTCTGGTGAGCGTTTTACAGATTTGTACTGTGTGTGGTTTTGTGTGCCTGGCTGTGTGGTGCAGGCAGTGTTTTCTTTACCCTTGACATCAAATAATGTAGAAGAGCCCAATAAATATTTGAGTCCTGTAGACCATTGTCTTATTAATTTGAAATGTTTTTGTTTGAATCAGCCAATTACATGTACATAAGAAAATAAGAAGGCACTTGCTAGCCAGGAAGTTTTGACAGACTGTGTGGTTTCCTGTTAAAGTCACAGACTTTGTTGCTACAATGTCAATGATCTTGAAACTGATTTTCAATGTGAAATCCAACTGCTGAATATGTAAAGCTGTTTTTAAAATTTTTTTTTTTATTGGGCATAAATGCAAATGCAGATTTCTTTTTTTAATTTATTTTATTTTATTTTGGCTTCAGGCTGTTTTGATGGCTTCATACATACAAGTATAATAGCTAAAACTGCCCAAAGCAAGGGCAGGGGAAGATCAATTGCATCCTCCCAACAGGGGCCAACAGTGGATTCTGGTGTGAGATGCAGGTGCAGTAGAGAATCGGCAGTAACTTTGGCAGCCTCAAGCCTATTGGCAACAAATTAAATATTGCACTGACATTGCTGCTGATACTTTCCGTGTTTATACAGATTTTCTACCCTTTGAGTAAACATTGAAATAAGTACAGAATAAATATCCTGTTTTGTAGAACTTTATAATAATTGGCATTTTTTTTATATTTGCTAAAATCATGTAATCTTTGCATGATGACCAGAACAATTTTATGTAATAAAAGATTTACACCTTGGGATGAAAGGTTGGTTATAAAACTACGAAAGAAACCGTGCATGCATTCTGTGTTGAGTTCAGACTCACATCCTGCAGTTTGTCTATTTGCCACTAGAGATAGCCAAAGCATTAACTGACTAACCCTCCATATCTAAATGACAGAGCCTACATGTCTTTCAGAAGTGGCTGCACGCTCATGACGATAATGACAGACATTGATAAGCTAAATGATCCTGTTCTCAGCTCTCCATTTTCACAGCTTAAATTATTGATTGGATTTGCTTCGCTAAGATTTTGACAACTACTTCCGAGGTAGTGGGCCCTAGTGCACGCTAGTTACGACGTTATTAAGCATGCACACCAGTTTGCGTATATGTGTATTTTACCAGCAATGTGTTGGATTGTGCAGCTAAGTGTTACTTTTTTTTTTTCATGGCTAAACAATCTAATTAAAAGTGCAGTCTAATATATGGTTATTGATAAAGCAATACTGTTCCAAACAGAATCAACTGTCTCATTTTGTGGTCTGTGTAATTTGAATCTCCAGGATAACGTGAATGTGTTCCTGAAAGCCTGTGGCAAACTGGGACTGAATGTGTCCCAGCTGTTTCATCCCGGAGACCTGCAGGACCTGTCCACTCGTGCAACACTCAGGTACAGCTGACTTTAAGAAGCAGTGCCATGTCAGGTTAAGTGGATGTGTGCAACACTTATGTATTGCCAGCTGATCGACTACATTGAAATGTTTTCTGTATTTGGCTGTGTTGAGTATTTTTACTGTAATACCTGTGCTGGAAAAAGGTTGAGAGTTGAGTCTCGCAGCTGCTTTGCATGTACGAAGATGTGAGCTTCAGGTCTGTTATCTGTAAGTTCTGATAAGTAGCTGATTAGCAGAGTATTGCAAATGAAAAGGCTTTTTTTTTTTTCTTCTTCTTCTTCCCATGAATAGCTCTGCACGCAGCTACATTTTAGTGATGTAACTATGTGCAGTCATACTGTAAAATGCAGCTTGGTGAGCTTCACTCTTCTATATACATACTCTTTATTTCTGTTTTTTCCTTTTTATCTTAGGCGAGATGAAAGCAACAGAAGACTCAAAAATGTAAGTTTGACCAGGATGACCACTCCATTTATTCTCCTCTTAAACCATTTTCTCCATCATTCATTTCTCCATCATAGAGTTTTAAAACCTTAAAGGTTTGTCCTGCTCCACTTCATCTTCAGTAAAGGATCCCTAACACTACCACTGAATATACCTACATGGGAGATGGCCTGTAGTCGGCCTCCTACTTAACCCAGCTACCAATAACTTTGGTGCACAGGTTGATGCCAGCATCGAGACTCATCCAGAATAAGAGTTTGTTTTGCGGACTTGAGTTTGGTGCTCATCCCAATGATCTGGCATTGAACCCCAGGATGTAGTATCTGTAAACTTGTTTTTCAACTGCAATAAGCATAGGTGAGTACTGTATGTGTGTACACGCTTGCGTGCACTGCTGGTATTTTACATGTTTCGACGCGTATGAAGTTGTTTGGTTATCTGGGAAGCCTCATTTGAATCGCACAATAGCGGACAACTTGGGCCAAATAATGAGGCTGTTTGTCAGAGCAGTCTTTTTTATTTCTTTTTTTTTCTTTTTTTTTCTTTACTAATTGGGGTCAATTTGCATCCACTGAAATCGGCAGTTTTCCTGCAGGTCTCAACCAGATAACTGAAGTTGAGTTATTCATACAGTACATTTTTAAAGTTGCAAAACAGAGCTGAGCGTCACTGTCTTCACATATAGTACTGATGCAGTGTGGAATAATGTTGATATGCACTGTTGTGTCCTAAACAGAAGAGGATTTAATTCATTTTCTAGTTGATCTCAAGATGCGTTATGTTCCATAGATGTGTCGGCTAATACTGGAATGTAGCCTAAATCAGCATCTGATCTTACTAATATGACGAGGATGAAATAAGTTAATGGTGTTTTCAGCCCAGCCCATCAAGTTCATTCATAGATTTTATTTTATTTTTTTCCATCATCTTCCTGCAACATCTCGCCTCTCGTGAAATGTCAACAAGACTTTTCCTTCTGGTATAAAAGAGGGGGGGGGAGAGGTCTTTCTGTAGGGATCCTATCCCAGAGGCAAAAACAAGCAGATTTAGTGGACGTACTTTTCACAAATGCAATTGCCCCAAGGATTGCATTGCAGCCCGTTTCACGGCTGCCGCCTGAATCGACTCCAAATGTTTTTTTTTTAATGCTTATTTGTCAGTTGCACCCCAAAATATGTAAAACATTAATGCATTTAAAAATACCAACATTACCCTTAAAGATGCAGAGAGAAATTTTGACAATGTTGTGGATATCCCTTAGCAACACAGGCTGCTGCTCTGCCAGGGAGAAGGCAGTCTATCAAAAATATATCCCTCGCCTCAAGGCAAATGAGGAATAAATTGTGTCGAACGCTTTGCTTCCTGAAATGAGACTAAATGCCAGGTAGAGGACCATATTACACAGGACTTGACTCACTGACTTTACTAATGGTTGTCAGGTGTGTGTCTGTCTTGACTGTCGATAATATTTGGTACCAGTGTTTTAAGTGGTCTCTTGAAGGCCACGTGCCTCGACTCGCCAGTACAGCTGATGCTTCGAGGAAAGTGCACCGTGTGCTGTATTATAGAAAAGTTAACATTTTTAGCCAATCTAGTCGGTCGGTTTACCACTTTGATCAAGGCTGTCTGTCGTTTTTCTTTCTCAGGTTCTGATCACAATCTATTGGTTGGGCCGCAAAGCTCAGCTAGACGCATTCTACAATGGTCCTCCACTTAACTTCAAGGCCTTTGAGGGGCTGTTAGGATTGGCCTTGTCCAAGGTAAACCTCTCGCCTAGGCGCTTAACACAGCTGTTGGCCTTGTTGTTTTTTTATTTTTTTTATTTTTATAAATCTACACTAACCCTACCTTCTACATCCAGGCCCTAGATGAGGGTGGTAATGTGTCTGTGAAAGACAGCGGGTACAGGGAGTACTGGTACCCAGAGAGGGAGGAATGTGGGCGCATGAGGCCGAGCTATAGGACGGCTGTGGACGGCATCGACTCTCTGGACTCCAGAGCCCTCCTCCCGAACAGTGAAGGTACGTTTACCTGTGCTTTCTCCACACATCTTCTTCTAGTCAGTCGTGTGCATGTCACACCACCTGAAGTGCAAATTGTATCCACTTAAGTTTTCTGAAATCACCGTGGCATATATTGACACTGTTATTTATTTATTTGTTTGTGCTTTGACTGTGATGCAATAAGAGTTTCTGTTGGTGCTCTTCTTTGTGCAAGCTAAGCCTGCTCATGTTGATTCCATACAAACTACTGTTGCAACGTTTGCTATCAACATTTTTTTATTTATTTTTTCCGGAAGAGCTACCTGCTACTGTCGAAATATTGCCAAAACAGAAATGGATTTAGCAAAGACTCATACGTTGGACAGTCCATATGCAAAAGTCATTACTCGATACTCGAGCTTAATTCGGTTGGATCAACAACATTCTGAAAGCTGCTGATCCTCTTACTCAACGCATCATTTGTCTGCACTCTGCTGTGCTTGGTCTCGGTGTGCGTCAGTGCTGGATTGTGGCAAGTTCCACACTGTGGTGAAAAGTGTGTGTGTGTGTGATGGAGACAGTAAAATACTTTACACAGTACTCGCTAGAGGCTTCGCTGTCAGAAGATTCAGTCATCCACTAAAGGTTCTTCGCTGCCTTGTTCTGATTTTTAGACTTTTATTTTAACCACGATTCATTCTTGGCTTTTAGCGTGTTTCCCCTCCTTGTTCTCTAAATATTTTCTGTCGCATGTTTGTACGGTCTCAAGGTTGTGGAAGTGACGCGGAAGCTGAGCAGGTCTTCAAGATGGAGCCCACACAGCCCCCAACCCAGCAAAACAAAGGTTATGTTCCACCGCCATTCCTGCGGAGAAAACAAGGACGGCAGGAGAGTGAAGGGGGCTGCAGTAGTCCACTCAGCAGGTACTGCAAACGTGTGCACTTGAGGTTCAGTCGCTGTTACTAACTCGCCCATCTCCAGCTGCTAAAAGATGGTCTGAAGTTGATTTTGTCAAATTGAATGTTACAGAAAAATAACATTCGAGATTCCTTTCTGTTTTTATTAGTTTTTACGCATGTATGCTTATGAACAACTTGAATACACCCTAGAAAAGAGAATTTTAACAGTTCATATTGAAACGGCTGTCTTCCTAATATTGTATGTGGCAAATAAATGCTGCGATGATGAGAGAACTGGGTTCAATAATATCTATCATTAGTATAATGACATGGATTGGTCTTGGTTGAAACTCATTTTGTAGCAAATTTCAGTTGTCAAATCAGTGTGACTGATCTCCTTTCAGACAGTTTGGAGTTTCTTATATTAATTTGCAGTTGGGTACCTTCACGAGACCCCCAAATCAATGAACTTGGTGTGGACAGGCATGTTTTCATGAACACAGCTGTCTCAAGACACCCACAGAGTGGTAATTTTCATATTTTTATGGAATTAAGCCTTGTATTTCTTTTCTGCCAGAATTAAATCAGAACAACTTTTGTTAATCTAGACTGTGTGGCTGAGTGTCTGTTTTTACAAAAAAAAGCTGCTGCTATAATAATAATAATAATAATAATAATAATAAACTTTATTTATATAGCACCATTCATACAAGAAATGCAGTTCAAAGTGCTTTACAGAATAGAATGCCATAAAACAGAAGTGCAGTTAAGAAAAATAAAACTTGAATGAATAATATTTAAAACCAAATAAAAAGCATTAAAGAATATAATAAGTGGCAAACATAAATTTAGCATATTACACATCCTTGTCGGCATGTGTTCCTTCTTTTAAAGTGAAAATTTGAGTATTTTTGAGCTTGATGTCATCGGTGGCTGCAGTTAAAATTTTCTTTCAATCTCGCAAGGAATGTTGGTGTTTTTAGAAACTTAAACTGTTGGCTTCTTCTGACCAACTGGCCTCTTCTGAGCAAGTTTCTTCATGCTCAAAACTTTGCCCAATTAGCCTCTAGTCACCATGGTAACATAACTCGGACTATGTCGGGGTGAGCAAGATGCTTGGTGGCAGATCACTTGGAGGGTCAGTTTGGCCGGCATCCCCCTGCGCCCACAATCCCACATGGCAGCAGTACTTCAACTGACCCAACAGACCTTCACTTCTGGGTCGGAAAAGTGCTCAAGAAATAACAGGAACTTTTTTCAGATGTACCGTAGATCATGATTTGGCAGGCCAACGTGTAAGATCTGTTCTCATCTACTACTCAATTCAGTCCATTCAGCATGGAGCTGGTGTGTGAAGAACTGGCTGTCGGAGCTCTGCTTGGCTCCATTACTTTACTACTCTACCTTCTAACTCTACTGCTTGGAATTGGAAAAGCGACGTGTAACATTAACCTTATGCTCAAAACTGTGATTTTGCCTCCATGCTTTAATGAGTCACACATTAACATTTTAACCTTTTTTTTTTAATTTATTTTTAAACATTTCGGATCATTTTTGAGATTCTTGGTGTAACATTTTTATCCAAAGCGTCCCCATCAGCTGTGAATAAACAGATGTGGGTGTACCACTCTTTGCTGCAGCACTGAAGATGCACCTTTCTCTCCTCAACCTGACCTCACTGTGTCCCCTGAGTGCGCCATCGATGAAGAGCTTTTCCTGCGAGCTCTGTGCGAAGAAGACTCGGATGACGATTACACTGAGGCGGACCCTGTCCTTGATGACTTGTATTTCCGGCGAGTGCAGCAGACCCTTCATCAGACTACTACCAACCCCAACTATGACCGCTTCTTTCCCCGATACTGGACACCTGAAGAGGAGATTCGCGTGCGCACGATCTACCTCGGCTCCCAGAGACGACCCTGGTATCGTAAAATGCAAGGCTTAAGGTCTGTTGGCTGTTCTTACTGCATGCAAGGCCTTGAAAGTGTGAAGATTTAAAACTAATACAATGCAAAGCTCAGGCTTTCCATACTTTGGCTGTATGCTTGATGTGCAAAAGCAAGAAATCCTGGTAATGTTAAAGACGCAAATAACAATACATGGCTGGGTTTGTAGGTCTGACTTGCTGTACCTCCTTGGAAATCTAATGACTCTTTTTGTGTGTGTTGCTAAGATAACCTGCCGTGTGACAAGATGGCATGTGCTTTTGGCTGTAGTGTATTTTATTTTATTTTTTTAAACCCAGCTTTACTACACCACCAAACTAAATCCTAGTTTGCTAGGCACAGAGAGATAGCTAGTGCTAGTTTGGTTCAGCTTGCTCATTTTTGTCCTATTTCTTCTCACTTAGACTTTCTATGTTATATTAAGTCTACTGTTAATCATGTTGTACTCGCTTCATGCATCTCTTCTGTTCCTTTTTTCTCCGACTGTAGCCATAAAGCTTTGGGTTCCTCTGAGGAAAAGTTTGACTTAATTTCCTGGATTGTGACATCTGCTGCTACTGTACAAAACATCTCTACAACATCTGGGGAGACTCAAAAGCATCTCTAAGAAACTCTCTCCAATGTCCTAAAGATCCATACCACACACACGGAGACAGACGCTCTAACACACTATCCTACTCGTTTATCTCGTCATGTACCACAATGGCAATATGCACCTGTTGATTTTTGCATTTGCAAATCTCTAATCTGTCAAACTACATAACTGTTGTGAGGAGATGCAAATTGTGCTCTGCTTATCAAATAATGTTATGACATTATCAGGAAAATTGAATGTACTTTTGAATTTGAACTATTACTGATTAACGCTTATCAGACTGCATGTTTTATCTGGCATCTACTCTGGCACTGTTTTTTTTTTGTTTTTTTTTGTTTGTTTAATAATGCTAATGATGTGAGGACTTTATGTTTTGTTTTTTTGTTTTGTTTTTTTTGTAGAACTGCGCCATGCTGAGTGACTCATTAGTTCATAATGGTTAAACTGATGACTCATGCATTGTGTCATACTTTGATAGCCATAACATAATCATGTTGTTTATCACACCTTCTGCCAGCAGTAATGTTTTCCAGTTTACTTTCTGTGTGTGAATATGGCTCGGGTGTGGAAAAATAGTGTCATTGCGAGTCGGTTAAAGTGACTAAAACATTGTGCAGCATGTGAATTTGTGCATTAAACACACACTTTCTGCCAATACCTACTGTGTGTATGGAAGGTTTGTGTTGCAGCTGTGGCGCTGAAGTCATGTGTTTGTCTTAACATTGCGTCGTTTGTGTATGTAATCTATACAGGGCCTCTTTGTCACTATTCTGTAGTTACTTTTGTCAAACCAGGTTCCTTTTTTATAGTTGGATGCATAATGGCATTCATCAGTCTTCGTGTCTCTTTCCCTTGTTCTGTAGAGTATATCAAATCCAGGTCAGACCTGAGAGACCAGTTCAGGTCAACCCTGGCTGGATTTGGTAAGTCTAAGTTTTCGGCATAACACTGGAGCAAACGTGTCTGAGGCTCTGGCCATAACTGCTCAGCTGCCGCTTCATCTGAGTGTGCTTTTGCTTGTATTCAGCATACCTACAAAGGAAATTATGCCGCAAACATAATTTGCCTCTTCATAAAGATTGAGCCCTTTGTATACCTCACACTATTAATTTTCTTGTCCGAGACTTGACAGTAGAATTTGACAAACGACAGGATTGTTTGTAATCACAGTCTTTGTTCCTCCCATCAAATTATGTCAGTTTTGATATACCACCTGCTAAATGCCGCTGTAAGTTATTTGAATGTCACGTCTGACGTCCTCCGTTGCCTGCAGCAGTGCTATTACAAGTCACGACTGTTGTGTTTTCCAGACAGAAACATCTGTTGCCATTTGTGCTGCTGCGTTACTTGACTTGCATGCTACTTCCTGCTCGTTCTTGGCTAAGGATTCTGTCGCCTGGATGCAGAATGTGGCGTGTTGCAGCTGTGGCGTGTGTGGGGCATATTTGTATGCGTGGCTTGCAATGCCACTATTCTTCATGCTCTGTTCTGCTACATGGTGTGCTAAAGTGAACCTTCCAAGCAACTGCTTGTTTTTTTTTTTAATACCATCTTTTTTTGCTCTGTAAATCCATTATTTATTTCCATTTCTTGCCTCTTTTGTCTGTCTCAACCAGGAGCAAATCACTCAGTGACATCCCGATGGTATACCCTGTCCGCAAAGTTCCTGATGGGAAGGACATTTATGATGCGGGGAAGGACACGGGCGTGGCACGGGAGTGGAATCAAGAAAACAAACACAAATGTAGCGTTGCTTCCAAGGACAATGAAGCTCAGTGGCAGGATGTAAGTCTAGACGAATCTAAAGATGTTGACGAAACGATCTCAGTACAAGGTCCTTTTTTTAGTGGCTGTTGGTGTGGTATGCTCAAAAGCTCCATATGTTAAGTAGATGAAGTTTGTCCAGCTGTCATGCAATTGCAGATTTCTGTTTTCTGAGCACTTAAAGGACTTCTCTCATGTTGATTTTAAAAGTTGAGATGGAAAGTTTTACTTTACCTTGATATAATAGCAGTTATTTTACTGTAGTCCTGACAGTTTTGGGAAATTTGAACATCTATAATTCCTGGGCAATTGACATGATCGAGAACTCCAGAACAGCTACTGAATGGACCTTGTGGTGAGAGTTCGCAATATGACATCTGACCATGGTCATGCCAATAAATCCCCCCTATTTTTAAAGTTTTTTTTATTTTATTTTATATATTTGAGTTTTGTCATTTAATATCAAAAGGTGTTCTAGAGTGCAATCAGTTGAAAGAAAATATTACAATATTGATAATTTGTAGTAATGTGCGCATTAGCAACGGCGTTATTGGGTTATGCGTGTGTTTCAGGACTTGACAAAGTGGAAGAACCGTCGCAGGAGCACCAAGTCTGACCTCCGCAGGAAGTCGCAAGACAGAGAGCATGTCATTAACAAGATGAACAATGGTGGTGTGACAAACTTTGAGAAGAATGAAGCAGGCAGACTGATAAAGAGGTATGCTCCTGCTACAAATGGAATGAAAAATCCTTCCATACCCTGTTTCTCCCAAAGAGTTTATTTAAACCCTGTATGAAAGGCTGCTGACCCAGCTTGATAACTGTATGCCACAGTGAACACATGTAATATGACACATCACCCCCCCAATCTCTTCTGCTTCCTATTATTACATTGGCTCCCTTACATGCCAATTCCCCAGAGACCAGCAGTCACCACGCAGGCATAACCCTGCCCCCCGTCCGTACTCCACCTCTCCTCCATCGAAATCATCAAGCTCTGCTCTCCGGCCACGCACTCGAGTTCTGCTGGCTCGCAGCTACACCATTGAGGCACCTTTCAGCCCCACGGTTCCACTTCGCTCCCATAACTCAGCCCACACTCAGGTATGTTGTTTATGTTTTACCTCCCTGTGTTTTACTTTAGTATTTCTATCTATTTATTTTTTCTTCTCAGGAATCCTCAGTTGGAGCCATGCCCGTCTCTGGCGACATCTTGGGAGAGGAGACCTACTTTGCCTCCCTGGCTTCAGATGGAGCCGGAGTTACCACACCTTCTCTGGACAGCCCTTTCAGCTCCCAGACCCAAGTCAAAGCCCAGGACAGCCCGTCTCCTTTCCAGCACACATTTGAACTTGCCCAGCCAGAAAATGTTCTTACAAACCAAATCTCCACTATTCAGCCAAATGAGACTACAAAGTCAACCAGCATCAGGGATCCTCCATCCATGTCGAGTCACAAGGAACTTTCATTCTGGGTTGATCCAAAAGTTCCAACATTTTGCCAGGATGCAGGAGATGATGTTCTGGAGGACCTCCAGAACCACATGTCCAAGGGCAAGAGCCAGGAGACCTCTTGGGAACAAGCTGTGGAGCAAGGCAGAGGAGAGCAGACTGCAGGAGTCTACAAGTACTTATCCAGAACTGGGTCATGGTCCAGCTCAGCCAGCCTTCCTCGTGGTTACCGGAGGTCCGAGGGCTCATCCCGTCTCTCTTCTGCAATCACAGCCAAACCCTTTGGGACCAAGCAGTCCAGGGTGTCCTCACTGCCGAGACTGTTCAATGTGAGTTCACTTCGCTATAGCACTGTTGCTCATTGAATGTATAGGAGTTTAACCAAATGGTATTCACACAGTAAGTGACCATTAAGTGGGACAAGTGGTGTTTCCTGTCTTGGTAACATAAAGAATAAGTCTGATGTTCTACATTTTTGTTCCATGAAAGAACAAAAATTTTAAAAACGAGTCAAACACTTGCTTAAAAGTAAAAAACTAAATAATTTTCTGAAACAGCTGGGCACTGTAGTTTTGAGCAAACCTTTCTCAAATGGGGTTAATTACTGCTTTTGTTGGACTATTTTCAGCCATGGATAAATACACATTTGGCGTGCTAACGAAAATGTGTATAATAAACTACAGCGCCTATGGCCATCATAACAAAGGAACATCGGTAGAATTTGGAGGCTTGTATTGGTATTTTCGTTGTATTTGTTAATGAGAAAAATATAGAATCTCACCATTACATTCCTGGGTTATACAGAAAAACATAAGCATAGTAGGCATACATTTAACCAGTACAGTCGACCTTCTTTTTTTTTTTTTTTTTTTTAAATACCATCCTCCCTCTGATTAAACTGGAACACTCTGTTCAAATGAATTATTAACATGGTAACTTTTCAACATCCCATCTTGATGATTCATTGAGGCTTTACATCCAGTTTCAACTCAAAATGTGTCCCGATGTTGAAATCGGGATGCTCTCAAAATGCTGGTGATTACGGTGATGAATACGGTGGTAGGACAGAGATAATTAGTAGGTAGGTCTGTGTTCCAAAAGCGTAGGAGCTTTTAAAATAGATGAACCTGCTACCTGTCGATTTTTATTTTACAGTCTGGACGGTTATAATTCTGGCTTAATAGAAGTTTGGGGCTCAGGAGCGTGCGTAGGGACTTGTTTAGTCAGCCAAATAGGCTCAAACTAGTTAATGTAATGAGTTTCCCGTGTGTGTGTGTGTGTGTGTGTGTGTGTGTGAACACTATGTGAATGAGCTTATGTTACCTTTTTTGTTTTCTTGGAATGGCCCCATTAATAATAGAAATTCTGCTGCACCATTGTGCAACAGTGTCAATGCACTACAAGATAACACATTTTATTTTCACATGCATCAGTTGGTACAGAATGTCTACAACCTACTGTCCTATTTCAATACTGCAAAATAAATGTTGCAATCAAATGTATCTGTACAGTCCTTCTGGACACATTGTTTTTGTTTAATCTCCAGGTGGACAACAATCAGGGTCTGCTGTTGAAAAGTGAGAGAGAGCAATCTCTTTCTCCACCCCCTGAATCTTCACTGAAAAGACAAACGGCGGCCGTCCATCTGAAGGGTCAGTACCAGGCTTCAGTTGGACAGAAGAAGGCTAACCAGGCAAAGCAGAAGGATACCGAACAGGGGGAGGAGGTGAAAGGTGGTACCACTCTTTCGAGCCAGACCTCCTTCCAGAGCAGTAGCTATCCCTATCAACTCTACTCCCAAACCCAGCTACTGCCACGTTATTCAAACCTGCAGGCCCAGCACAACAAAAGCTCAACTCTCCCCTCTAATGCAAGCATTGACCAACCAAAGGTATGTTGTAGTATTTTCAAGTACACATTTGTACCATGTATGTGTACTGTATATATTCATGCACTAAACCAAAAAAATCTTAACTTGTAATATTTAACTGTAGGATTTAATTAAGTTGGAACAAACTGTACTTTTCTAATCATGGATTAATCATGGATTACCAAAGGTGGCTCAAAAGAACACCGGCCAATGGATGGCAAAATAATCACATTTCAATGTAGTTGGAAGCTATTTTATTAATTAAAATACCTAGCTGAGAGTGTAGATCAAAATTAATGGGAATTGTTGGGCTCTCTGTAAAATAAAGTGTACGGTCTAGACCTGCACCATGTGAACAAGTGCTGCTTGAATATAATATAACTTTTACATATTTATGTGGTAAGATCTTCCATTTTATATTGTTTTATTATGATTCATTTATTATTTGATTTATTTATAATTTATATATTTTTTTTGTCCTTTTCATCTCATCTAGTTTTTAGTTGAGCTTAAAATCTTACATTTTCATACTTTTTCGCATGCAATGGTTTCATATTAAGGTTTTTTTTTTTTCCTCCCCTGCTATGGTCTACACATGTGTCTTATCTGTGAAGCACTACACAATAAACTGGTCCTTCCGTGTATCCCGAACTATATTTGTGTGGCAGCCCTCTCGAGTTTCTAGTTTCCATCAGGAAGCACAGGACATTGGATGGCAGGGTGTCACCTTTTTACGTGTGTGTTTTCAGGTGGATCACAGTGACATGAGAGTGAGCCTTACTCTTAAACCCAACAGTAGATCAGACTTTGGTTTCCAGACTCATTGGGACGCCACAGGGGCGAGAGTTAAATTCATTCAACCTGGTAAGACTTCAGTTAAATTTAACTTTAACTATTTAGAATACTTTCTTTGCTTTGAATCTTGTTTTGTGAAACAAGGACATTTTAGTGACAAGTGTGGCAGTGCTACGATGTGTGTTTGGTGTGTGTGTTTTTTTTTTTTGTTTTTTTTATTTTGCTTCTCCAAGAGGAAATTTGTTCCAACATCCTGCATTTAGGAACGGAACAGTAATTCAAGACACTGACAGGTCTCTGCACAGACAGGGCATTGACAAATTGTCACTACCAAAACATAAAAAATTATGATACTGAGGCAATTTGTTGAGAGCTAAGATAAAGCTTCTCATGTGTCTGGAAACAGTAAGTTGTATTTTGTTGTAAGAAATGGTTTATAGATTTTGATTGTCCAAACAGATCATAGTAATTGCAAACATGAACTGAAATTGTTTCTTTTGTGTGCATATACTGTACATGCATAAAACTACAAAACAACCTACAAAATGTAGCAAGTGATTTAAAATTCAGCCATGAATATTTAAGATGAGAGGAGGTGTCACTTACTCGCTGCTACGTAGTTTTGGCTTACTGGCCTACTTTTCAACTCTGAACAGCAACCTTGTCCTCAATACTGCAGCCTCTTTGTGCTAATCAAATCATTTCTGAAGCGGATACTTTTTTTTTTTGTTTTGTTTTGTTTTGCTGTCCTCGTTCTCACTTTTCTTTTTCCTGACGCCTGTCCCTCCTTCCTCAGGCAGTCCAGCGGAGGTTTGCCAGCTGTGTGTGGGTGATGAGATTGTGGCTGTTAATGGCGTTGCGGTGGCACGCATGAACTACAACCAGTGGAAGGATAAAATTACATCTTCCCTGCAAACCGGCAGTCTGACCATGAACATTCGACGCTATGGCAACAAGGGTACGATAAAGAGCCAAAAATGACAATTTGTCTTTTACCATCTCCTGAAATTATGTGGTAACTTAACCTCTTAACTTCTGGTCCCAAACGTTGGTTCACAGTGTGGCCTTAATTTGATGGCTGGTTGTTTTTTCATTAGATTGGAGCACCAGTGAGGGGAGTCATCAAAACCAGCCAGGCCAGAGCAGGATGACCCTCAATCTGACTGCTGCAGCGCCCGTTCTGATAGGTTGCCCTGATCACCATGCCAACAGTGGCGCCTCTACTGAAACCACAGTCAGGAAATTGTCCAAATTCAATGGGCAGACAGACGATGTGAGCAATGTTTTAGCCAGTAATCACTTCAATTTAAAAAATGAATGCAGAGAGTTTCTTCTCACAGTGCAGCTTAATTAGTGGCGCTCATCGGGTGAATCTTGGTGTTCTCTCACCTGCCCAGGTTTTACAAGGTAAAGTCTTGCATGGAGAACTTGCTGAAGACGGGACAGCCAGAAGTAAAGGTAATAACAGGCGTAAAGTCTGTAATGGCAATAACTTACAAATCAAAACATGTAATTTCTCACCTTCTCCGTCCTTCCTCTTCATGTAGATTATAATAATGTTACTAGGAAAAATCAGGCAAGAAGGGCAGAATTTTTCAAACAGAAAGGTAAAATTTCAGTTCAGACTTAAACTCGTGTGTAGCAGCTTTGGTGATGGGAGCTTGGCTTGGTTAATTGTTGGATATTTCTAAGAAGCAAACAAAATGAATATTTGTCCTGTTTTTTTTTTCCCAAAATGTTTTTATGAAGGCTGCTAATTAAAAGGAATCAGAAGATTAAGAACTTTTACTTTAGTACCACCATAGTAACATTAGTCTAGTACTTTAGCAGTATTTTAATCAAAGCAGCCTAACTACAAACTATTAAAGATGTAGCAATTCTATAAATGTTTTCAACCAAAATGCCACTAATGTTTCTTTGGAAACTGGGGACAGTAAACGGTGCTTGTCTTGGCACAGCTTTACCTCGCAATCACAGAGCTGACAGCACTGATCATGGCTGACATACTGTGTGCAGCAGATGCTTCGTTTACTGAAGTATTCCACATTCTTTGTGTTAATGTGTTGTAATTGGTGACTTTCTCATTATTTTTCACAATGACTGATTTTGTAATGCTGTCCTTTTTGTGGTTGTCAATGAATCTGATGTTTCCTACTACAATGGCTTCTGTCTTCAGGCTCTGCAGGATTCAGCTCATGGGTTTACTTGTGTGGTAAATGTTTACACTGTGTGGCGTTGACTCAATTGTTGTGGAGCATCGTCAACAAATGAACAAAAGCAGATTTGTGTTGCCATACAGTTTTGTTTTTTTTTTTTTTTTGCTGTGGCGTGCTTAACTCTTTGCTAAACCGTTTCTTTTTCAGTATTTGCGTGCAGTATGTTTAGGCTGGGGACACGTTGGCAGCTTAGTGTGCTGATTTTACATACAGATGTGCTGCTGGCTGGAAAAGATAATCTAACTACTCTCTATCGTGACGTGTGAGCCGTCTGACATTCGATATGACCAGATGGTTGATCCAGTTCTGCAGTTTTATTTTGTCCAACACTTTGTATTTTGGTCTTCAGTGAACATCGCAGCCACTGGCGCCTCTAGTGTTGTTTACTATACAGCGGCCTGCTAAGCTCCAGCTGTGGAGTCGACTCATACTGTGCAGTTCGTGTTGATGCTGTTTCTGGCTACAGCTACACCCAAAGTTGTTGTGCTACGTTGTAAGATGCTGCAGGAGATTTTTCAGGGATCAGTAGGAAAATCAATCTAGTGTGACATCAGGCAAAGATGGATAAAGTCAAAAATACATGATGCATAAAAAGATCATGCATTGTGTGATTAGTACATTTTCAAAGTTCTTTGGCTTCTTAGTCTTCTAATGTGTCCCCAGCCTGTGTGTTTGTGTGAGAGAGAATTTTTATATTCTCTCTCTATGCGTGTCTGTGTGTGTATGACATGTATAAATATTACACACAACCTGATCATCTTTAGTGGATCTTTGCTGACGTGTTATTTTCTCACACAGGAGGTTCCGAATCTGCAATATCTGATGTAAGTTACCACTTGATCAAAGGATGTGTGTATGCATGTTCAAACATAAGCTCTCTGTGCTTTGAAGAGAGTTTGTGTACGGCACTGTGATCATGTTTGAGCCCACAGCCTTCTGTTTGTGCATCACCAGCTCCAGGTGCCATCCCTCAGCCCCTCCTCATCCAGCTGGTCGTGGGACCATGAGGAGGATCGAAGGCGTCAGGAGAAGTGGCAGGAAGCACAAGAGCGCCTCCTACAGGTGAAGACTATCTTCTTCTGTGTTATAAAATAAAACGACACGGCACTACGGAGGTTCACACTGCCTTTTAATCTTAAAGTTAAAAGCAACGTGTGTGTGTGTGTGTTGCTTGGTTTTTCAGGAGAAATACCAGCGGGACCAGGAGAAGCTGGAGGCAGAGTGGCGCAGGGCGCAACGAGATGCAATGGGGGAGTTGGTCAGGAAGACGGGGGTAATGTTGTGTGGCCTGTTCCTAGCTGCAGTCCATGAAAAATGATATCGGGTTTTCCTCTATAAAGTCACCATATAAGAAGAGCTTCAAGTGTGTGAATTAAGGCCGTGGCCCCTGATTGACAGTCCCTTCTTGTATTTGATTAACTTGCAAAACATTTTTGTTACCTCCTGAACTTAACCGCATTCTAATCAAGATCCCATGCTTTCATGTTGAACATTTTGATGATATTAGACTGGTTAAAGTATGAGTTGGCATTTTGAATCCACAGCTCTGACACATCTGTTATTATCTGTTACAGCCTGAAAATGTGCTTCTAAGGCTGTCTTACATTAATACAGTTTTAGGAATTGGAACCATTTAACGGCCGCTGGCCTGCGTTAAATTTCCGTGCTTTAGAATGTTCCTATACAAATGTAATTTTTCATGTATTTGACGCAGATCACCTTGGAGCTGACCAATGGTGGTGAGAGCCCTGCCAGCACCCAGCTCCATGTGAATGGACTGACGGACACATCCAGAGAAGAGCACAGCCCGGTCCGAGCTGAGCTGAAGGAAGTGGGATCCAAACGTCAAAGTAATGCACAAGCAGGGCAGAATGACAAGATTACTGTACGGAAATCCTGGTAAATAAACAACTCCGTCAACTCCTCTCCATCTTTTGAGTGTAACAGTTTTGCATAGTGTGATCATCGTGCTTGCTATTGAATGCAAGGTTCGAGATATTTAGCAATTTTAAAAATGTTTTATTTAAACATGACTTGTTTGTCTACGTTGCTGCTGAATCTGCTGCGCTTCCTGCTACTTCTGCTGGGCCTTCATGCTGTCCATGCTGTACCTTTTTTTTAGGACTGATGACTCTTGTGGCTTTGCTCAGCTGTCTCCTGCACACAGGTCAGAACAAGACTAGCTCGGTTTCCCCTTTATTTTATGTCTGTCTGCAAATGTAGCATAACATTTTGCTATAACAAAACTAATATGTAGCAAGAAGACTGGCTATTTGTGATGTGGGTATTATTCACAACTACCTTTTCACCTCTTGTGAAAGGATAAACCACCTTGAAGCCAACATCAGCATGCAGTCCAGTTTGGTGCAGACCCTAAAACCCCTATTTTTCTCAACTCCTTTTTAAAGAATAATTTATATTTTTTTTGTAGAATAATGTGGACTCTTTTGGTTTTTGTTTCTCCCCCCTACCATAGGGCAAAGTCCTTGTCTACCCCAGCATTAGCTGGCCCCCAGAAGCCAATAACAGGTTAGTCTACCCTCTTTCATAGTATTCCCCTCTGTTCTGGTGGTGTACTGTGCTGAAAACGACAGTCTGTGATTGGACCAGGTGACGAGAGGAAAAGAAAAGGACAATCTGCCTCTAAGGTCGAGCATGAAAGGCAGCAGATTTTGGAAGAGATGAAGAAAAGGACTCAGCTTCTGACCGACAACAGCTGGATACGTCAGCGCAGCAGCCTTTACAAGGAAGCCCTCGACGTCGGTGGTCCTCTGAAGAGGTGGGACTGTGGTGATTATGACATTTCCTCCATGTGTTTTCCTTTGACCCTCTTACTACCACTAACTGTGACAACTTCTCTGCAGGCACGAGTCTCTGGACAACCTGGATACTTTGCGTCAGTACCCACTCGCTTCCGCTTCATTCAGTTACCCTCGCCCACACTCAGCTGCCGCAGGTTACTGTGCTCCGAGTAGGAACTCCTCCTCCCGCTACAGCACCGGGCCAATATTATCCCAGAAGAGTAGATCCATGGACTCGTCTAACCATGGCAGGTAGGTAATTCATACGAATATAGAGTCGGTCTCTGTGCCTGTTCTAGTGTTGTTTTCTGTGTCTTGTGATGCATTTTGGCCTCACACTGTTAAAATGTGCTGCCCCAGGATGGTCAGTGGCAGGAGGACTTGCTGTATTTGTGAGCGTGTCCTGGGTAGTGGGGCAGCCATGGTCATGGAGACCCTTAGTCTCTGCTTCCACCTCGCCTGTTTCCAGGTGAGAGGTCATCACGGGGGTTAAGGTGTGGTCACAGTAGCTGCGTCTCCCATTCACTTCCATGGAAGCGGTTCCTGTTTTGGTACAACTTCAACTTTGTTCTGAGTTCACATGGATGGCCAATAGAAACAGCATGTGTTGGGAAGGGAAGCCAATATTCTTGTAGTGTGCTCACTTTGTTTTGTACAATAGTACACTACCAGGTTAAAACCACAACATCTCTCTGAAAGTACATTTGCTTCGACCGGTTGTCATGTGGGTAGACATAAATCAAATAGTCATCAAGTCAGTCAGTATTTTTATTATTAAACATTTATAGAGCACATTTAAAAATGACAGGCATAGACCAAAGTCCTGTACAGATGCATCTGAATTACAAGGAATATAATTAAAACAAAGAAATTATGTATGGACATACTCGGTATTCTTCTTTAATGGCACCCCACTGGAGAATTGGCGCCACCTGCTGTTTGTTTGCCCCCAACTCCTAATATTCACATAACTCGCATAGCGATTGAAAACGTGCAGTAATTGCATTTTCTTGAAACTAAATTAATATTTGTGCTACATTTGGATGGAAACATAACTAGAAACTGCATACACCCACAATCATTCTGCCCAATATGCATTACCTGCGTGACATGACGAAATGTTGTGGCGCTTATTGTGGGGGGAAAGTCGCACTGAAGACTGTGACCGCACCTTTAGTAAAGTCACCAGGAGTCTCATATCTATAGTCTATTTTACAATCCTATCGGCTTTATAGGCACCTGCTAGCAGGTGCATTTCACACACCTTTCTATGCTTCTATCTTTCCTAACCAGTCTGTTTCTGTGTAAGGCATCTGGCCAGGCGGTCACGTCTTGTTTGTTAGTCCTGTGTGCTGTTTCTCTCTCTATATCTTTTTGTGCATAAGATTGGTTGAGTGGAAGAAGCACGTCCCTCTGTCCTGCTTCACTTTTTAGATGCTTATTGTGAAAATCTCACTGGCATAGGACCCCCACATTTAGTTGACCCAGGTCATTTAGCATGTAGATGTAAAAGTCGATTCACTTCTACAACGCACTGCTCTATATGATTTACATACGCACATAGCACTAGACTATTTATATGTGATGTGTGGGGCATTTGTTTTATGCAAAAACAACACTTAGTTGTTCTGTGCTTAGGTGGCGGACAATCTGGTGATTTAAACACAAAAGGCCCACATAACAGGTCAGCTGGATCTCTCTTAAATAGTCCTTTCTCACTTCTCCCTCCTCCTCCTCAGTGTGTGGGCTGCCACCGACATCTCGGAGGAACGGAGACTGGAGTCCAGGTTCGAATCCGAAACGAGAAGCCCTACTGTGAGCTCTGCTATTTCCAACTCAAGTGTGAGTATTGGTCTTTGTGAGAAAATGACCTCGGCTGATTCTCTCAGATACATATCACAACTCAAAGATTCTGTAGTTCATGGCACAAGCCTTCCCAGACTGTTCCCAGATGCCACACTTGCTGAATCCATCCATTCTTGTTGTTTGTCTTGCCTTGGAAAAACAATAAATGGAGATGATGTATGGGGGCACATTTTTACTCTGAAAAACAGGAATGAATCCTGATCATACATTAAACCAAATGCACTTGGATTGGGCTTAATCTGTCCAGGAAAATGTTATTGTGTTTGCTTGTTAAGTAAAAATCAAACTATTATTAACAATGTTAATTAATATTTTAGCCACTGGTGCTCCCTTCATGTGACCAACTCCAGATTACAGAGTGAGCAGCTGGATCACTGGGAATTCCTGTTGGATCAAAGTGTGGAACACCGTGGAAACAGCCACACAGCCAAGCTATGACTTTTTCTGTCAGATCGCTGGTGAAACCGTAAACCCTATGATGTAAAATCTTGACAATCTATGGATCCACAGGCAAAGTAGACCCTTAATGGCTGTTTTATAATCAAATATAGTTAATATGGTACTTTGTCCTTTTTTTTTTCTGCTAATTTGCAGAAAAATTAGATATATGAAATAAAGTAATGATGGGAATTAATAGTGTTGGATTAATGCTTTTATTTGAATGTTGGTGTTGCTATTTGTCATGTGCTTGTTAGATTTGATATTTGCCCAATAGTGCATTAAAGATATCATGTCTTGTTAATGTAACCCTTGTATGGAGGCACATTTTAACTTGTACTGAAGCACTTTCTGTTGTGTTGTAATCTCACCAAATGCACCACTCACGTGAAAACGGGCATCTTAACTGAAATCTTTGTGTAAATAAAGTGCACTGATCATTATAAGGGGTTTTCTGTTATTCATTTGTGTACCACATGGTGGCAGCATTGCTCTCACAGCAAAAGTGACATTTCAGTGTCATACTCCAGGTAGAGCTGTCATTATTTGAAAACGCCCAAATTATTTGAGATCAAACAATTTTGAGCAGTGACAAAATTGTAAATGTCTAGTGTACAATAGGACTTCTGTTTTTGTGACATTAAAACGAAAGTGCAGGTACTTGCAGTGTGTAATATGACTGTGGTTGACTACAATGGCATCAAGTAATACTGATTAAAGAATTAACAGAAGCTAAAAAATGTTTACATGAGTGTCTTTTATGTTGTCAAAAGAAACTGGAGAAAGAATAGTTCTATGAATGTCAATAGATATTCTACCTGCCCTGATTTGAGATAACCTTTAGTTAATCTTCCAATCTGTTGTGTAATGCAACATCATTTCATCTGTGCTATGCATCAACATTTCTCAGAAATAAAATTTAACTTAATGCTGTGCTTGTTTACTCTTTGAAGTAAGGTGTATATAGGTGAGGAACTGCAAGGGAACCTTTAAAGTTAATGCATGTTTTCTCAAGTCTATGTGGTTAAAACAAAAACGTCTGAAATTCAAATGTAGTGATGAATTCTGACATGATTGCACCGAACCACAGCACCATTAAACATGTTTCTTCAAGTACTTAAATTTTGTTTTTGTTTTTTATGAGCATCCCCTTCTTTCTTTCTTCTAACTCTGCTATAATTAATATACTGTTTAACAAAACAGCATTTTATCATGATGTAGTCTCATAGAATGTCTGTCTGGTGATTGTTATCGTATTTCTTGTGGAGACAGTCCAGATGCAACTGCTTAACTCCATTTTTGGCCACCGTTACTATGGGGAAAAAATTATTTTTATAAAGTGCTGAAGCAGCGCGCTGCACGCCACAATCCTTTCTCCTCTTAAAGGGACTCTTTCTGCTTTCCAAAATGTCTGTAAAATGTTTAAACATTTGCTGGCGCAGCAGAGTATTCTGTACATTTCAATATCATACCATGGAATGCTTGTAAACAGGTCGGATGTTTTTTTTTTATCTGTTGAAAAGATGAGTTCGGTCTTTTAAAATGTAATGCTTTATGTTTTGCTGAGCACAAACGCAATACCATTCATCTCCACTGTGTTGGGGGTAAGATGTTCTGTGCTATTTGGGTGAGCTGACCTTTTGACAGGCAATTGTTGAAGCAAGGTTAATCCTACAACAGGGAGGAGGGAGTTTCCTGTCTTTGGGCCTTTAAATGGGGAAGTGCCCTGAAGTGATAGATTCAGGTGCATCCAAAACGAAGGTCTGGTTGTGTGCTCAGTGTAGTGCAAAAAAAAAAGAAATTAGAGGGAAATGTGGGCATTTAAAAGGTTTGGAGTTTTAGGTCACCTTTTCTTGTAATCTCAAGGAAAGAAGGATACACTGCAGTTATGTGGCCTATATGAGAGTAAACAGTACTGGAGCATTAAAGGCAGAATTGTGTCCATGTGAGGAAGTTGGGTAGCAACGCAAGTCACATTTCAACCGCTCACACAGACTCTTCCGTCTGACAGTTACAAAGTAGCAGTTTTTGTCTTCATGCCACATTTCAGCTCCAATAAATGACAAAGATCTGAGGTGAGGAAAGGAGGCTGCAAGAATAGTGTTACAAATATCTTATTTAGGTCATTGTGCCAGTGACTACATGGTGTGTTTTTTTTCCTCCTGAGAAATAATTGTATTGCTTTTTGGAGCACTGAGCTCTCTGTGGACCGAGACGGTCAAAACTGAGATGTTAAACATCACTCATCCAGCGCTCTTGGCCTGATGGATGGAAATGTTTTCATGGCTTAGTATGACCTGGTCTTTTGGAAGGGAGAGTTCAGTTCCCAAAAGGCAAAAGAAGAGACATTTTTCAGTTTCTGACATGCTCCATCTGTTCAGGATGACTCTTGTGACTCTCTGCCTGACCCATTTAAATACCACAAGTACAGAAAGCCAGAAACAGCCGAGGGTCAAACTGAACGACCAGCCTACACATGTAGCGACATTAGCTACGTCAAATTTAGCTTGGGTTGAAACATTAACCAGATTGACTGTGTGGACCATGTTTGCAGAGGAGAAATGTCATACATTCCTCTTTGTAATGTTTAAACTCACTCCATCAGTGAGATTTAATCCTTTTAATCTTTGTTTGTTCTTCAACTGTTAATGTTAACTTCTACTACAGTAGAGCATAACTATGTCTTCAGTTTGCAGCATGTTTAGAGTTGTAAAATTTACAATATTTGTCCCTTATTTACCCAGAGATTTAATACTTTAGTGCTGTTTGGGGCATCATATTTTAGAAAAGAGCAAAGCCTCATGTCATCTTAATATGTGCTAAAAGACCAAAACATTGGGACCACAAGTAAGGGGACAGTTATTGAATAAACTCATTTATGTTCGGGCATCTACAAAGAGGCTGCCAGATGGATATAAGCTTTTAAATTTGTCTAACTGACAAGTGTAAATGGGACTAAGTGTACATGATGGGAGAGATCTGTCTTGTGCATCACCAGGACATTTTCAAAAAGCTACAGTGGCTGTTTTTTCTTGTTTAGGACACAATTGCAGAGCAGCCAAGTGGAAAATCTTGACCCTTGTCATTGTCAAAAAATCTTAAGACTCTTTAAGGCTCCCATTGCTTCCTTTGGGTATACGAAACCATGTCATTCCCCAAAGCTGTTATTTATGGTGCTATTTTAAAACAGCTTTTACTGTTGGCTTTAGAAAAAACAGATTTCCATGCAAAACTCTGTCTGCAAAGGTTCCCGAAGAGGTCCTCTGTCCAGTTGGCCACATATTGTATCATTTGTTTAAAGCTCCCTGACTACTGGCTCTGTCCTGGTCCATCCTCTGTTAAAGACATCCACTTTAAATTGTGTGCATCTTTGCAAATGTACGCTGTTATCCTAACTATTCTGTGTCTCCAAGGTTTTAGAGAAAGTAGCTTCCTTTCAGTGGGTTGCTTGCATGAATACGAGATCTTGTCCCAAAGATCTTTGTGAAGTTTGACAGCATGAAAATGGCTCTTTTAGATGTAAATTAACTGTTTCACAACTTTTGAGACCTTCCTTTTCTGACAATCTAGCCAACATTTGGCGCGACTGTAAAACAGCTTGAAATTAAAACGCTGACAAACACACTGCATAAACATACGTGCTGTGCCTCGCAGATATCTGGCGAGGTTCCTCTCAGCAGAACGTCACTGCTGTAACATTGTCCAGAGCCCAAACAGACAGGCAGAGAGACGGGCGGGACGACCTGCACTGTGCTTTCACAATCCTCACTTAAACTGCACTCATAACTACATGTGATAATTCGTGTACAAAGCTCAAACACGGTGAACACACATGAAGAACAACTACTTCTTTTCTTAAAAGTCAGTTAGTCACATTTACAAACGGTGTAATGTTTAAACCATGTTCATCATCTTAGCTTTGTGTGTTAGCATGCTAACATGTACTTATTTGCACTAAACACAAAGGCTGAGGCTGATGGGAAAGTACGGATGATGGTGCTAGAAAGTCAGGGCACCATCAAAGTTATTACAAATCATCCTGATGGGGGCCATGAATGCTGTTATCTAATTTTATGGAAATTCATAGGATAGTTGTTGAGATATTTCACTCACAATCTACAAATGTCAACTTGCTCATTGCACAACAGAATAAGTTGGGCATGAAGTGAAAGCTAACTGTGTAAAGGTGATACTTCCTCCAGTTACTGACAGGAAATACTGTTTTGTTACACCATTGCACAAAGGACAAAAGAATGCAGTATTTTACTATTTGTGAAATGGCAGTAGAGGTCAAATTAAAGTGTCTTTAGTAACAGTCCCACAGACCAACTTACACACACAGGATGACAGGATGGTTCGGTTTTGGACTTTGAATCAGCTTCCTTTCCATCTTGCCCTTTCAGATAGCCCTGAGAGGGAGGGAGGTTTGCACTTTTTGTGAAAGGAAGCCCGCTGTAGCCACAGCAGGGAAGGAGGATGCTCCCTCTCTTTCCTCTGTGCTCCCTGCAGCTGATTGATGCTGGCAGCCTTTTACCTTTTAGTTTACCAGCACAGTGCAAGGCTCAGCTCTGTCGCTGGGAGCTGCACCAATCTCCGGTGCGCTGCTGGGCGCAGAGCAGCACATTGACCCCCCCCCCCCTCTTTTCCAAACAAAACTACACAGAGCTGACAGGGAGGAAAGAGCTTTATGGCCAGAAGCACTGAGGTTGAGTCCTTGAAGGAGGCAGATAACACCGAAGGATCACAGACTGTAATTTGTTTCTATGCAGCTATACCTGGGTTTTATTCTCCTCCTGATAGCATGCCATGCAACTCTAAAGTGTTTCAAAAGCACAAGAAAGTCACATGCAACAGCCAAAACAAGAAAATCAATATCCAGAGAGGTATTTTAAGCATCAAAACTGTTCACTGTAATTTCATGCATTCATATTTGTGAATTGATTCCACTTTAAGAAAGATTTTGTTAAATAGGAAAAGCCTTGCTTGGTTTGTTGACAAGAAACAGATTGAAGAAATCCAATCAAATATATAACGCTTCCATTACAATGTTTTTAAAGTTTTTGCTCTAAAACTAAAATAAAACATAAATTAAATCTTTTTTTTTATCTGCCTCTTGCACACAGCTGGTTGTGAACACATCAACTGTCTTTACTTGAAAAAAGTTAGTTACAGTTTCAAAACAAAAGAAAAAACAAAGTGGTTCAGGACTGCATCTTTATTCTTCCACTAGCTTTTATTGATCCAGTGTGATTTGAAAATGTAACCCCATTGCAACCCCACTGCACAGTTTGCTTTAATGCTGCTTCAAGTAATAAAACTAGTATGTACTGTATGAAGGTTTTGTGATCTGATCACATCTGTGGTTTTTAATATTTTTGATTTAGCATTGCGTTGTTTTGCTCTCAGCCACAAGAAACACATAGGATAGGATAGTAGCAAAATCTTGCTTTGTGCAGATTTGTATGTCTTGTCTTAGTGCTGGATTTCACTTTATAAGATGAAGGAAGCTTATGGCTTATGTCAGGCTGCCCTGTCTTACAGGGGGAGCAAAGTTCTGGCTAGAATGTATTATTACTTTCATATCCTACAGCTTACCCTTTCACCAGTGCAGTGGTTGGATTCCATACTGTACTTCACACACACACTCAAAATAATAAAACATTAACTCGAGAATGCACTACCCTGCTAATGTATCACTTCTTGCAAATGAAGAGGAAATGAGGTCACTCAAAGCTGCCATCTGTTGTGACAATAAAAAAAACTGCCAGATTGTAAAACTGAATGATCATACAATATGAAAGATATCTGCATCAAATTGCTATGGATTAGAGTCGCAATTCAAGAGCAGAGCTGGGCTTTCAAATGATGGACTGTGGCGTTTAAACAGTGCTTTAGTGGCTCAGTCACACGGCCGCTCTGGAGGACGGATTTGTGAGGGAGGATGTTTCTTTTCTTGTGAAAGTGCTGGTGGTGTTGGGAGAAACATAAAAGGTGACTAATACATCATATTCACTATGATGAGACACAAGTACACGGAAGGACATTTCTTTTTCTTAGTTAATAACAATTCAGAGAAGTGTCAATGAGTCAAGGAATGTGTGGACCCTTCCTGGTTTCACTGCTTGGTAATACGGGGGATAATTATGTGTTCAGGTGGGGAGCAAACAATGTTGTAATCCTGTGATGGTTACAACATGTGTGATTTACATTAGCGGTCAATGTCTGCGAAACTTCTCAGGGTTTTTTCAATCAGTGAGGTGTTTGCTCTAATGCCAAGATAACTGAGGAGATTAAAAAAAACATGAAAAAGAACAAGCGAGCACGTGGACCTTGGGTTGAGATTTGTTTGTGTCGACTGCTGTTTCCAAGGTCAAGAATGAAATGTCAAGTGCAACTTTAAAGTAAACCTGGATGAGAAGTCCTAAAGGTGTTCAGAATCGTGAAAAGTCTCCATATTTTCATGGCAACCAAGCTAACTCAATAGGCCAATGAGGGCCATGTGATATGATCGAAAGATCCAGAACAAGGGAATCAGTTGACCTTGAGTTGGAACTGTTTTGTCAACTTCTGTTTCCAAGTTCAAGAATGAACTGTCACGCTCAACTAAAGAGCACCGGTTTGCTCTTTACAGACATTTAAAGGCACAATCTGTCATTTTTTACCAAAAATATTATAGGTTTATTAAAAATATGAGTTTAAGTAATAGATTAAATGTCAATAAATCAATGTATCAGAAGCAAGCTAGCTGTTTCCCCCTTTTTCCAGTCTTTGTGCTAAGCTAAGCTAACGTGCTGCTGGCTGTAGCTTTATTCTCTATTTAACAGATATATATGAAAGTGGTATCTATCTGTTACATCCAGTGGGTTGTTGTCTGTGTTTCCTGTTTTATTTAGAAATCCTTCCTGTCTATTCAGTGCCTGCCCTCCTGTGACATTGATTAGATTAACCTGTTCCCTAGTGTTCACCTGTTCCTTGTTCCCTCATTAGTCCATTGTCTATTCATACCAGTTCCTTTTTTTTTTTATTCTTGTCAGTTCTTTTTGGTTTGCACCCTTATGTAACTGTTTATTTCTTTGCGTGTACTACTGTTTACACCGTGTTTAGTTTCTATGTTCCTGTTTTGCCCCTGTGGATGTTCCTCCTGTTTTTGTCTCCAGTAAGTAAGTTCATTTGTTACAAACAAATTGTTGAAGTGCTCCCAGCTTCCTGCATTTGGTTCCTTTTACTGCTGCCTTCATGCCACACCGTAACTCGGTCTTCTCATGTAACTCTGCAAGAAAGGTAACAAGTGCATTTGCAGATACATTTTTGAGACTTTTCAACAGATGCATTTGGGGCCCAGACAGATTTGCTACTCTGACACAAATGAGTCAAATATATCCACTCTTAAAATGAAAACAGCTTTGGAGAGTGTATCATGTTGAGTGAAATCCTTGTTTTAATAATAACTTGCTACTCTTTTAAGAAGATTTAAGGTGACCTAAGGATTGCAAAATATTGTGCTGTTGGCTTGCTGGTTCTCCATTACAGTATAATCTTCATTGAGCTATATGATACTAAGTAAGATGACTATTGGAGAGCCAGGCCCAATAGGTTCACCTAGTTTCACCTTTCTGAAAACATCATGTGGAAAACACATCCTCACTCTTTCTGTGACTTTTAAGAGGCTTTTGGTCATTTTTGTTGTTTTAAATGTAGTCACATTTCCAAATACCCAAGAGGTTCCCTCATATTTCATGCTCATGCTTCACAACTAAGCTTAAGCACTTGAGGAATCCTGCAGTACACAGTATTGATAAATGCTAATGTAATGGAACAGCCACTGCTGTCATTTCTAGCTGTGAGGGAGCTCTAGTGTGACACATTTCAGATAACATAGGAATGAAAGGAGAATCTTCTTGTATTCAGCTAAAGGCCGTCGTATTTTATTTTCTGCTCTCACACCTGCGCTAAACATAGAGGAACACGGCTTGGATTAATTATTCATGTGTTCTCTCTGTAATCAGCGTGATGTCTTTATCAGAAGAGCTGGAGAAATGAAACGGCATTAAAGACATGCAGGTCACAGTGAGCTAGCGGCAGAGACTGTGAGCAAAAGTGTGAAAGATTTGGCACATAGAGGCTGATATGAAGAAAGCCAGGATGTCTGTGTTATCTCCAACTCTGCAAATTGGCTAATTTGGCTCTCATTATCTGTCTCCCTCCTGCACTTTGTGTGGTCGTGTGTGTGCACATTTTCAGTATTTGGCCGACAGTTTTCTTTCTGGGGAGGAAAAAAGCATACATCTAGTGAAATGTGTTTTTATTACCAAGGAGACACAGTCTGTGTTCGAAATAGCTGCTTGGCAGAGAAACTAATCACCTCAGAGGAACAAAATAAGGAAATTTAATTAAGTGTTTTGTGCATCTTGACGCAATTCATATTGTCTAATGTCGAACATGTAAGGTATTGGAGAGCATCCTTGCCTCTCAGAGCAATTTAAAGCACTCACTCATTTTATTCTCATAATACGTGCAAATTAAGATGTACGATGAGGACAAATGTGTTTGATTTTGCTGAGGACAGCAAGCACAGTTTCTGGAGATCACGCAAAAGGAAGAGTTGCGGCCGAGCCTTCCCTTTTTTTTTTTTTTTCGTCCAGATGGCAGCATCAGCTGACAGCAGATATGAGGCCTCTTGTCTGTCTTTGCAGCTCTCCTGAAGCTGCTTGGAAGCGGAAGTGTGTGGGAGGTTTTGCAACATGACTGATGTCAGCCTTTATTAGAAAACCCATGACTTGATGGCCCATTGTGCCTGATATAATGTAGCTGTTGAGCAGTTAAGATCCTGCTACACTTATATAAGTTATTTGTCGTCTCTCGCTCTCATTGACTCAGTGACCTCTATGTATAATAAGTCACATTTAATTAAAAAAACAATATGATGTGACAGGTGAAATTCTCATCAAGCCCTTTTAGTGGCATTACAGTCTACTGAGGTCATTGCTCTTTCAGGGTGGTAGTGGATTTGATTTCTAATTTGGCCTTATGTGAAAAGGCATCCATGAGTGATGTCGGTGTGGCTGATCGCATGAGAGCCCAGATCAGATAGTCTTGTAAATTTCTAAAATGTCATCTCGCTCTCTACCGGGGACAAGGGAGATCCTGCCAGATCCAAGGTTATATTGTACTGCTTTTTTGAAATGGCCAAACTAGCTAAGCACTGGACTAAGGATGACCAATAAGACTGAGTTACTATTGAACAGAATTTGTCATTCGGGCCTATTGAATTGCTATCCCAGTGTACGAACAATACATTAAATCCTATTATGTCCCACTTCAAACTCCACACCATTCTATGTTATATAGTGTCAATATGGCATAATGCTGATTTTTAAGATTGTAAAATCAACAATATATTGGAAACCGTGGAATCTGAATGGGATACACACCATTGGTTGTGACCTGTATGAGGATGTATTCACATCATATGCAGATATAGTGAGAGTACCATCTCAAGGGAAAGGGCAATTTCTGGAAATACTTATAAATAAGAGACTGCAATTACTTCTGCGACACAAGACCAAGTTCGAAATGCAAATCTTGACTACTTTGAATTACCAGTTTATCATCGAGCGTCTGTTTTCTAAGGGACAACCAGCCAGTGTCTTAGCAATGACTGTTTGTTTGAATTTGAGAACGTTATGGCAGAGAGATTTAAAGTGTACATTTCACGACAAGGAATGGTGGCTGATTGTGTCCAACAGTGGGGGGGGGGGAAGAATGCACAAGGGAAGCTAAATGGAAGTTTATTAATTAAAAGATATCAATTAAATATTATTAAATGTTATAAAGGCTGTGTAGGATGAGTTGAATGAAGTCATTTGTGCTGGAAAATGTCAAAAAGGAGATTTCTACAGTGCAATGCAAAATGGTCCGACCTTTGTGGGTAAAATCCTAAAATGTTTGGGTAACTGGGAAGGGATGACATTATCTCCACAGCTATGTACCTCAAATTTCAAATGGTGAATGTGCATCATAACAGCTGCTGGGTGCCGCCTCAAGACCATAGATTTAAAAGAATGGGCAAACCTAATGACAAACGGCTTCTTATGCTCAATAAAATGGATGGTAGAAATAAAACTAAAGCTGCTGCGTGGGACCGTATTTTTGCTGCATATCTAGCTTAATGATGACGCTTCATTAACGATTGATGTTTTCTTTCGTCTCTCCATGTAACACTTGGCAACAAGTGCACGTCTTTAAATCTGCAAGTGATGTCATGTACCGAACAAACCTTTAAAATATTGGTCAAAAGGAGCATCAATGCACATGTAAAAGACAGAAACCGTAAATAATTCTCAGGACGACGAGGTGAGTAGTGTTGCAGTGTCTCACTTTATTTGCTGTAGCTTTTTATATCTAAAGAGAAAACGATGACAACGGCACATAACAGCATTGTGGAAAAAAGCTCCACTGTCCAATCTTGAATGCAGTGATACTGTGTGTGCTCGACATAATCCAACAAAACAACTTCTAAAAGTATCCTACCAAATAAGTGACTTACTGTCTTCCTTATCTCTGTCCCCCCCCCCCCCACAATGAAAGACTTGAGTTACAGACCGAACATCAGAACTTGCAGTTTGTCCTAGTTAAAGTGTGCAGGACAATGCAAGCGCCGCTCGGTGAGGATCAAAAGAAACCAGCTCCTAACATTCCTGCCACCATGAGGAACCATAACGGTTTACTTAAGAACAAGACGGTCTTTGCAGAGGTTATGGCCATAAAACTAAGGAGTGGCCCCAGTGACGCATCGCTGTCTTCACTCCTCACTAACCAAGAAGATGTATGTTTGAGTTCGGACAAAGTCCTCCTGCAGCAGAGCAGCGCAGGAGTTGGCAGAAAAGTGAAACAAACAAAAATAAAACCCAACCCAAAACCCTCAGGCTGATCCCACTTGCACAGAACGGAGGAGAAACGGACTCTATGAGGCTGAAAGTGCCAGTTCGGGAACGTTAACGAGAGTAACAACTATTGATGTTTGCGCCCAGTGTTCGTTGACGTGAGCCGTGACTCTGCGCTCCTGCGCTCCGTTCACCGGGAGAACACGTACTCGGTGTAACTGGTCCACAGTTTGTCTTCCCCCGGGTCGCTGCTGCCGTACGAGCAGGTCCCGGTCGAGTTGCAGGCCACCATGTGGAAGCCCGCCTCGGCCAGCCGGTCGAACGCCTGCTCCAGGAAGTTGTACTTGAGGTAATACCTGGCGGTGTATTTGTCGGGAGGCTTGTCCGGGTCGCGGCTCTCGTTCAGGGTTTCCCCAAAAACCTCTTTAGCCAGAGAGATCTTGCTGCAGACGGTTATCCTGGCAACCCGGCGGAACTTGGCGTCCGCCTGGATGTCCCTGCCGATGGTGTAGCTGCCTCTGTACCCGACGGTGATGTAGCCGGAGTCGGCCCCGGGAGAGCGCGGCGTCCGGTCCGAGGAGGAGGTGACCGGGCTGCTGAGCTCAGCCTCCTCCAGCTCCCCGCTGTCCTCCGCACACGAGCTGTCTTTGCTGGCCGCTGCCAGGCGCCTCGACAGCTCCGGCAGCTGGAAGAAGTCCGCCTCCTTCTGCAGCCGCCTCCTCTCCTTGAAGAACTCGGGCAGGAACAGCTCCGAGTCGCGCAAGTAGTCCAGAACGTAGCGGAACAGAAAGCCGTCGCGGTCGAAGAAGAAGCGGCCCTTGCTGTCTTTGGGCAGGTCGCCCGGGGAGCTCTGGGTGAACTTGGTCCACAGGAGAGAGTTGGGGGCCGCCGTGAGAGTTTCAAGTCGGGTCACATACACCTGCCCGCCCACGTTCAGCTCCACTATCTCGGGGAAACTTCGGCTGTCGGTTTGTGCCATTTCTCTCGCAATACGTCTTCTCTAAAGTCCGGGTCGTGTCCCTCAAAGTGCCCTAAGGACGGATAGCTGGAGAGTAGCCTGCCTGCCCTCACTGTGCAGAAATGTTTGTATTGGTTCGGCTGCGTGGGAGGAAAAGGAAGGACGGCCGACAGAGACGTTCACGGCTCACTGGCAGACTCCGAGGACACGTTGAAATGCTGCCTTCAAGGGCTCCTTGTAACTTCCTACTTCATAAATTGTGACCTCGCCGTCATGGTGATAAGCAACAGGTCTACGTTTCCTCCCTGTTGGCCACTGGACCTAAAGGAAGGTTTAGACATTTTGTGAAATGCATGTGTTCTCTTCTTGAGTTGGCTCAAAGGCTCGCGTATTTGTACCCCAAGTGTTAAGCTACTATACAGCCAGCAACCGGTTAGCTTAGCTTAGCATAAAGACCGGAAGGGGGCGGGGGCAGCTACCTGCCTCTGTCCTCTAAAGCTCACAACTTGTAATTTTGTAAAGCAATTTTACACTACTTCATTCTCCCATCCCATCATCTCTGTGTAAACTGTTGTACATTTTACTCACAGTTATAAATTACAGGTTAAGTCCTACATAACATGTGCACAGGTTATAAAACCTGATGCGCTGTTAGTTTCAACTACAGACAGTAAATAAAGCATTCTGTGGTTAAAATGCTGCTTACAGATCAGTAATATAATATAGGCTTAGAACTCCAACAGGGGTCCTTCTGCTGCCTTGTGAGTACTTCTTCCTGCTTGTACTGTTGTACTTAACTAAAGTTACAAATGCAGGAGATTTACTTAAAATTGAGTGATTTTAACATGTGGTATTGCTACTAAAGAACTCGCACTTCATCCGCCATTGCAGATATTTTTTCAAAATTGTGTTTAGCAAAAGTAGAAGTAACATTTTCTATAAAACCAACTTATGTAACGAAGCCTGCATAGCGCATTATAAGACTTGCTACATAAGCCAAGGTCAAGTACTACAATTCCTTATAGTTACTTTACTCATTTTTCATGACAAGTGGTAAAGATTTAGGAACACCATGGAGCTTTTTGGAACCACAGTGGATGGTGAAATGTTTTTTTTTATTGCCTGCCTTAAATGCCTTTTATGATGGCTCATTGACTGCTTCAAGTGAATCCGGGATGTGTTGTTATCTGGAACAGGATGTTTGGCTTTCTGCAGCACAGTACATAGCATTGTAAAAGGTCAAGATGCAACATATTTTTATGTACATTTGGCTGCAGAAACACTGATACAGTATGGTATGTTCAGATGATATGAACACACCCTTACTCGACTAGAAGTGTACAAGCGGTTATTGGGAAGATGTTCTTATGGCAGCCATAACAATCCATCCATTCATTATGTTTATATAAAACACCATGATGTTAATGACACAGTACATAACATGTCACATGACATGAGTGGTGGCGTAATTATAAACAGCTGCGGCACTCGGGGTCAGTCAGATGTTCAGTTAACTCTGGACTTCGGAAACAGCACTTTCACATCGGGATCCATTTATGTGTTCTGGGGTTTTTCGACCATATCGCATGATCCTCAGCAGGAGTCTGCCCAGTTATATAGGACTTGTAGGTGTTTGAATGTACTGTTTTTTTCGAAACTCTTCAACAACTTCTCGCCATGTTGGCGTAATAGCTGTGCTCAAAAAAAAAAAAAGGAAAATGTAAATGGCTTCAATTTCATGACAATTGGACAAACTCCATCTAGAGGAAGACTGTGTGGGATTTGATTTATAGGGCTACTAAATGGACCTTGAGGTGAGATTGTTTTGTCAACATACTTATTATGTCCTATGGCTGCTATTATAGGCCCTTTTGTAATGCATGAGCTTCTAAGTTTTGCTGAAATGTAGGGTGGTTGGAGATTATTTCATCAATCCAGTAGGTGCCTGAAGGGTCTTTGTGTTACACCCATGCACTGAAGAGTTCAGTACACACAATGTACCAAACACCTCTACTTTAACGGTAAGATAAACCTGATCTGTAGTGTCTTAAAATCCCTTAAAAAGAGGCAGCACTTTTCCTCAAACCCTAATAAGTCTTAGCCCAGGATCGATTTCAGCTTAACACCAAAGAGTTCTTTCATCTAGTGTTGAAGTGCAGTGTCGGCTGTATTCACACATCTGTATTATGGAAAACAACACTTGCTCAGAAACGAACAAGGTTTGAGGGAGCAGAAGCAATTGGAGATGCAGCTACAGCCCGTAGAAATGATACAGTAAGAAAACCAATCAGAATGGTGTTGCAGTGAAATAGCTGCTGATGCACAACAGCAGTAATTTTACTGGCTGTGCAATAAATGTGGAATAAACCTCGATTATATGAAAGTAAAGCAGGTGCTAATTCAATGATAATGACACAAAACATTGTGCAACAGTAGACATTTACATAAAGATTTTGACGAAGCAAAAATAATTTAAAACATCAGGAAAAATGGTTTAAATAAACTCTCATTGCAAATAAAATGCTTCTGAATGAAAATGCAATTTAAATGTTATATATATATATATATTCTGAAAGAAAAACACTCCATCATGACATGTTTCATTTTTTAATAAATGCAGTGGCTTAGAAAGTTTGACATGAGCTTTGTTGTCTGAAGGTGCAGCTGCACCAAATCAAATGCACACATGGGAAAGATGTAAAGTGGAGGATGATGATGATGAAGAAGAAACGCATTCTGATCTCAATGTGTTGTCTTTGTTTTTCTTCAGCACGCCACCACCTCCACAATATTAAATATTATAATCATTCTTGGTGGTTTTAACATCATGTCCAACTGTTGCAACTGAAAGCACAAACGTGTTGCATTCTTAATGCTTGGGGTCTTTACCACTCTAGACCTTTCAATCGTTGAAATTGGAGTGACATCTAGTGGACAGTAAATGAAGAAGCAGGTTGTTACTATAGAGAATTTTTTATTTTACTGTAGTACTAAGCCACGTGTTTTGTTTTAAATGATCCACCTTCAAAATAACTGGCCATCATTTTGGAAGTTATGAAAGAGTGAATTAAACATTTCCTACCACAAATTGTAAACAGAAAATCAACTGTAGAAAATGTAATTGTGAAACTCTTGTTTTTTTTTCCCTTTACATTTAAAGTTTAGTTTTTTTCTTCTGCCAACTGTATAAAATAGAAGCAGTTTGTTTGGAGATCTGTGTGTGTTTGGGTTTTTTTCTTCATATTGATAACACAAACCACAAACACTGGTCACTAATTGTGTTATAAAATAAATCTGTCTCTCTGTGTGTGTGTGTGTGTGTGCGTGCATGTGAAGAGTCTTGTCTGTGTCATCGCTGTTAAATGTTACCTTTTTTCTTTTTTCTTTTTTCTTCTCAGTCTGGCAAAAGATAATTGGACAAAGGAAGTTCTATGTTTAAACTTTCCAGCCATTTCCCAGACAACATGAAGGTTACAAGATATGGCAGCTAATTTACTCATCACATAGATTTCCCTCTGAGACCCATCAGTTCGTGTTCTGTAGGTTTTGGCTCATATTTCCACACAAAAATCAGCAAAAATTAAAGCATCAAAGGTAAAGGTACTGGATGTATGGAAAAATGGCACTTGACAGGAATATTATTACGTAGGCCTATTACGTACAAAAGATTGGTAGCCTAAAACAGATTCAATGTGTAAGCAGAATTTTATTGATGTAGCTGCTCGACGTGGTGCTTAACTTCATAAACTGTTAGGTAGTTTAGTCCAGTGGTTCCCAATCTAGGAGTCAAGATCCTCCAAAGGGTCACAAGATAAACCTGAGGCGTTGTGAGATGATAAATGGGAGAAGAAATAGGTAAAAACAAAGCTTTGCTATAAAACCTTATAACTGTTTTTGGTACTTTCTCAAAATCTTGCATGTTTTGTGAAATACTGAATGCTTTTACCTATTTGAGCCTCAAGCTGTTAATTAAATTAAACCATCTAAGAAGTTTAGAGGGGACATGTCTGATAGATAGCCTACTTGAGTAAATGGCTTTACTATTCACTTTGTCCATTTCCACAATACAAGTGACAACTCTGAAACTGGGATGATAGTTGCAGAGAAGAAAACAATTCAGTTTATATTTAGATACAATTTTAAAAATGTACAACACAAGTGTCTCTTTAGAAGTTACTTTTTTGCATAAAAACACATTTTTAGTCCACTGGCTCTACCTAGTGGTCATAGTGATAGACAAACAAACTGCATGCCATTTTTACATTCTGCTAGTGTATATTTCTATGTGTAATACTGAGACCCTAAATTTTCGTTAAAAGGAAAAATATTTTTTGCTGTATGTTGAGGTCAGAGCAGCTGCAAATGTGTCTAAGCTGAGCAGCCATCCAAATACAAGTCGAGGACGGCTGAACATTTCCATTGGATTTTGAGGTGCTGTTGGATTGTTGTGACTTTTTACTCTGTGTGTATTTGTACATGTTTTTATGGATGTGTGTGTGTGTGTGTGTGTGTGTGTGTGTGTGTGCGTGCGCAGTGCTGTATTACGACCTGTCCCTCACTCCGAGCAATCGTGTGCAGACCTGCTTGTGACATAAGGCAGCCTTCTGATGTGACACATAGCCAAACACTGTCACTCTGCAGTGTGCTGGAGTGTGACCCCCCCCTCGACGCTGTCTCTGTGCTCTCTCCCGCACCCGGGCCCCTCCTCCCTGGGTTGGGGGGGGGGGGGGGGGGGGGGGGGGGGGGGGGGGGGGG
>JAVQJF010039084.1:0-15827 GCA_036023855.1 Gadopsis marmoratus | reverse complement strand
GGGAAGAGCTAGAAAGCGTTGCAGGGGAGAGGGACGTGTGGATAACCCTGCTTAGCCTGTTGCCTCCGCGACCCGGCCCCGGATAAGCGGTGGAAAATGGATGGATGGATGGATGGATATTTTCATATTTTAATTATTATTATAACATTATTTGTATAGCACCTTTTAAAGTTTACAAAGTATTTTGACAGACAAAGCAAAAAAACATACAGAAATACAGAAAACAGGAAAAAAATAGTAATAATGGAAAAAAAACTAAATAATAATAATAATAATAATAATAATTAAAACTCATAAAAAACTATGGTAAAACAAAAACTATTTAAGAACGATATAAGGACGGTATGAGGACGACATGATGTAAAAGAGGTTACTGATTCTGCAGCCTTATCTCCTCAGGCAGGTCGTTCCAGAATCGAGGGTCCCTGATGGCAAAAGCTCGGTCACCTTTAGATTTAAGCCTCGACTCTGGAACGATCAGAAGGGCCCCACCTGAGGATCTAAGGGTGCTAACTGGCTCATATGGGGTCAGCATTTCAATTATATAGGTTGGTGCCAGACCCAGGCGTGCCTTAGAAGTGATCAGTAAAATCTTAAAATCAATTCTGAATCGAACGGGGAGCCAATGGAGAGATGCCAGGATCGGGGTGATGCGACGTTGTCTATTAAAACCAGTGAGAAGCCGAGCCGCTGCATTCTGAACTAGTTGGAGGCGAGAGAGTAACTTTTGGTTTATGCCAGAAAGGAGGGAGTTCTAGAAGTCGAGTCTCGAGAAAATGAGAGCATGACTTACTTTTTCCAGGTCCAAGTGTGAAAGCATTGCTTTTATTTTTTGAGTATTTGTTATCAATTCAAACAATATTACCTTTCAAATATTATTGCAAGTTCTCCAATTACTTTTATTTATATATGACTTAATTATTCTTAAAAAGTATTAAAAGGTATTAAAGACGTTTAGCAAAAATTAAGACCCTTGAAAGTATTAAAAATGTTACAAGGTATTATTTTTTGGAACATCGATTCAGACAGACTGCCTATTATTTAATATTTATGGCTAATGTATTTCTTAGGCCAAATGGAACTTTGTTAATGAAAATGTTTTGTTAATGAGTCTCAGTATGTTACTATTGTTGCTTTTAATAAACCTTGCCTTTCGGTTAGTCACTACTTTATTCTCTCTTAAAATAAATGTACTGGTATAGTACTATATAAATGTAAGTTAAGGTGTGTTGCTGATAACCAGTTACAATGTGTGGCGTTGCAGTCTTAGGTTTTAAAAGTTATTGAATTTAACTTCAGCATTCCTGCATATATACCCTGATATGACTATTTTATTAATTCTCTTAGTAATTATTTTATTCTTAAGTTACTGTTGTACAAATTCCAAATTTGTTTTTTTTGTTGAGTGGAACACACTTAGAGAGGTCTGTCTGTTTTTCTGCGCACTATAGGCCTATTTCACACTAGATATTGTGATGACTTTTTTTGTCATCTTTTGACAACCAAAGTGTACATAAACACAATGAATAGTACACCAAACATCAAGTCTTTATTTTTTTGTGTTTATTGCTGGATCCATCAAGATCCAGACCTGATCCAGAAGATACCTGCATAAACATCACATTATTTAGATTTTCCTGGAAAAAAGTCCTTTACATAGAAATCAATCCACAGGCAACTGAGAAAGTCAGGGTTTCTTTTTTCAAGTTACGTTTCAATATGTTAACATGCAATACAAAGCGATTAATGTAAATTTCTACATATAGTACTGTTACACCACGTGATCCTTATGGTCACTAAGGTATTTAACACAAACAAGCCTTATTTTCCCAACAAGTACCTTTTAAGAATAATCATCAATATAGGTGAATATCATAATTGAAAATCCTGAATTAATGAATAAGTTGGATAAAATGTTTCAAAACTGATAAGCTTTCACATTGTTGGAATTCCATATGCATATTCTATCATGTTGAAAGATTTTATACACACATCTCAATGTCTCAATTTGGAACAACCAATACATTTTACATATAAATAAATCCTTGTTTTATGCAGATTGAACAGAAAGAACCACATGATCTGTTCCTGTCTTAATGGAGAGCAGAGGATGTCTAGTTGTGTCAATGATCCAACTTCATAAAGCACACATCATCCAATAAAATTATGGCTTTACACTTAGTTGCCAGTTTGTTAGGTACACCTAGGTACAGCTAACACAGTTCAATAACACATGAGTTGTGCAGTAAATGTTGAAACTGTTTTAGATTTTATATAGGCAATATGGTTCATTTTCAGGCTGAAGTTTATGGTGCTGCTGAACTGAATGAAGTGCATTATACTCTGATTTCGAGACCCCTGCCAAAGTCTAACAAGTTTTAGTTCCACAGTACAGACTACTGCGTAGGTGACAAAATGATTAACAGTGTGATGATTGATTTGTATGTCACACTCTGCAGAACCTGATCATAGACTGTGTCTATGAACCCGATGAACATGTATCACCTTCTCATTCCAAACACTAGATGGTAGGCATGACTTGCTTAGAAATTGAAACACTTGGGCACTGTCTTTATTTAAAGCTCATTGGGTTCACAGTCAGAAAGAACCCTGTTTATGTTCAGAAATTATTTTGCATTCATAAATGACTGTAAACCAACCATTTGCTAAATTCATTAATTACATTACTTTGGCTTAGGCTAGGTTTTAACAGAAATGAGAAGACTCAAGTTGAATATGTTAAGTTGAGAGATACACCTGAAAGTGTTAATTTACACCTTTTCTAGCCTCTGTTTGCGATTGTTATGTATGCGTGTGCCTTTTTAATGCACTGTCATCTATATTCACCCAATTGTTACTCATTCATTTTAATCGTCTAAGCATTAGATGTTTTGCTGGATTAATTAATTTATTAATAACTAACAATGAGTGGTGTAAAGACTAACACTGCTATTTAGGTCATGCAAGTATATACATCTAACGTCAATCTGATTTCTGAATTTATAGTATCTGATTTTTATGCCATACAACAAACAAAGGCACTTCCATTCTTGTTTTCTGTAATGGCGATGTGTTATTTCTGTTATAAAGAACCTTATTTATTGAAAGAGTGTCCACTGGGGACCAAGCTCTGCAGGTGGAGTGCCAGCACCACCCTGAGCAGCACCCATTGCCAAAACAGACTCTTGGGGCTCATGCCTACACCATCCAGTTTACTGTTTAAATTTTAAAATCTCAATTTCTACATTTTTAAAATGCTGCATATTTGATTATCTGGAAATAAGGAAACTCAGTCTGGAAAATGATACATTTCCTCTGCTGGCAAAATAAGCATTTCAAGGAAATGCCCATCAGTGTAAAATGGTAAGAGATATGTTGTTGTTGCTTAGTCCATGAACTATATACTGTAGCTTTAATGACAGCAGTTATGATTTCTCTCACTCCCTCATTAATGCAGAAATTGTAAATAACAGTCATGGAAAAGCAGGAGTGTAAGCCTGGCACTTGATGGTTCTGTTTTAGGTTTCACCTGTTCCCATTTTGCACCACAGCAGTCCAGCTACTCCTGTCTCTCCTCAATGCAACTTGTCAGGCTCATGCATCTTTGATTGTTTGTCCAGTGGGCTGCTATCAGATGAACCTACCTAGCTGAAGGGGTGGTTCTGGGGAGATGATGAGTAAATCGAGGGGCTGGGTTTAGGAAAACCAGCTATACCTGCCCCTCCTCACCAGGAATGTATGAGTTATGAGATGGAGAGGAGATCTAAGCGGTCCATTTGGTTCAGCTGCAGACAACGGGGGGCTAACAATCCCTAGATGCTAAAACCTGGATTCTACACTTTCATTAGCTCTCATCCGTATTCATCAGTCTTTCTCTAAGCTGGGTCTTTTGGAGATGAAACAAGCTCCAGAGCTTCTGGCTGCATGGTGCTTTTCACATTGAGGAATACTTTGAGGAATACAACATCCTCCCCTCCACTTCTCCACGGAGTCCTCTCCTCACAACGGAGAAAGGTGGAGAGGAAAGGTCTGTCTGTGGCACCACTGAAAGGTGGAGCCAACCCCCGGTGCCACAAATCCAGGAAGGATGAAGAACAGCTTCTAGTGGATTTTTTGTGTCTGTGTTAGTGAGGCATCAAGACACAGTTTTGAGAGAAAGGGGGGAGAGAAAACAGACGGAGAGAAAAATGCCTTTTGGTGGGTTAGCAGGTTTGAAGGAACAGGTGCTTAAGCCCGGGAAGGAGGAGGTGAAGAACACAGTGGGGGACTCTCTAGGAAAACTGCAAAGGTGAGAGGGCTTGTATGGAGAGTGATGGGTAATAAGCATGAAGACTGTGCATGGGGCATTTGATCCTCCATAGATTTTTTTAGATGGCTGCATGGAAAAAGTATTTCACTCATTATCCATGTAGACTGTTGTATTCATGGTGGAAATTAGTTTTTTAATAACTGTAAGAATGCTCAACTAAGAGGGCTGAAACATCTGCTGTCAGAGGGATGTGGAGAGCCTGGAAACAAGCACATTAAATCCAACGTGTTCTCAGAGATCCTGATGATAAATAAATATTTGATTCTTGTGCTTGGCAGGCAATGACAGTGATGTAATAACGGATTTTATTTTAAGACATTAATACTTATTTCATATCTGATACATATTTTACAGATGGATGTGTGTATGTGGTGGCAGTGTATATATAAGGAAGATTGTTGTCATTTTAAGAGATAAAGAACTTAGTAGGCAATTTCCTGGCAAATTAATTTTGTGTGTATCATCAATGTGCATGTACTTTTGTCATGTATAATAAGAATGCATTGGCTTACATTATGAAGTGGAAAATGGAAATATTTTTAATATTTGCTGTTGATCAATATACTAGATATAAAATAAGAAAATTTAAGTTTATTATTAATCAATCATCAGTCAAAATACTTGAAAAGAACAATTTGCAACTTACGTTTATATGTAACACTGAAAGGACATTAAATGTTTTTGTTTTGAAAGGCTTTTGTATCTTAATGCAGTTCACAATTTTTGATGCAGCTGTTTATATGCTGTTCACCTACCAACTGTACTGTTCTTTCAAATAATCATGTCTACAGTAAGTCTGCTATTAGACTATATTTAGACTACAGACTATATTTCTTCACTTACTTTATTTTTTGACTAAGAAAAAATAAATAAAAATGATTTTCCATAGCAATACAATACACACCACAAAGTATAACAGCGCAGACCAGTTGTTAAAGACACTAGTCATTGTTCAATGCTGAGCAGAGCTCATTTGCGTCCTTGATTTAAAAAAAATAATCCCAGTTTCTTGTAAATTTGTGTCTTGTTGGAGGAGAACTACAGTATAGATCTGCTGCAGGCAGATGAAAGCAGTTCATGGGAGCAGGGGGACAGAGATGGATTCTGGGTAGTGGAACAGGAGTGGAAAGGGATGCACCTGAAAGCAACCTGATAACACCAGTGCTTTGACCTTTTTTTAGTCATGTGTCTTCCTTCACCTCCTGCCCTCTGTGAGAGAGACTCATGTTACTGTGCTATTTTTGTTCCAGACAAAAGTTATAGGACTGTGAAATGATTGTCATGTGAACAACACACAACAACAAAACTACATTATGTATATGCTTGTATGACTTGCAGCCAAATTTAGCTTAAAGAAATAACTGATTTTGGGAACATGGGATACTTAAAAGGGAAGAATAAAGGAGGAAGAATATGGATAAAGACAAATATTTTACTTTAAGCTGAACAGATAACAACTGACTAATACTGCTGATGATCACATGATATTACTGCAATATTTTGTCCTGCTTTTTGCCTCTCAGGAAAATAGATGGTAGCAATGTAGAAGAAGAGGACAACATTGAACTGACGGAGGATGGGCGTCCGGTGGCATCAGCACCACATCCTGCCCCACTGCTGGACTGCAGCTGTGGCGGTCTGCCGAAGCGCTACATCATTGCCATCCTCAGCGGCCTGGGCTTCTGCATCTCCTTTGGCATCCGTTGCAACCTTGGCGTGGCCATTGTGGAGATGGTGAACAACAACACCGTCTATATCAATGGGACTCCTGTGCTTCAGGTAGCTGGATCAGACAGAGCCTCTGGGTTATTGACTTCCATAGTCTGGCCTTACAGAAGCAAACAAAATTGTAGTTTAGCCATTAACTCTGTTAGGGATGTGTCTGTGATGTGGCCAGGTAGAATATACCAAATGGATGCAGTTTGGTTGTAAATGGGGCTTACTTCCAGATTTGAGTGTGCTTCTATTTTCTTTCTCCCTTTCCAGAAAGCTCAATTTAACTGGGACCCAGAGACAGTGGGGCTGATCCATGGCTCCTTCTTCTGGGGCTACATTGTCACTCAAATCCCTGGTGGTTTCATCTCCAACAAGCTGTTTGCCAACAGGTGACATGATTGTTAATAGTTCCACTGTAACACTGTATTCTCTGTTTTATGTAATAATACATTGAATATGTTTGCGTTTTGGACTCTTGGTTAGAAAAGTAATTTGATGATGATGCTTAGTGAGAGCCCTTTTTTATTTACATTTCTCTGACTTTTCATAGACCAAGGGATTAATCGATAATGATAATAATCATTGGTTGCAGTCCTAAACACAGCGCATTGTTTGATGTTACATGTGGGGTGTGCAGAGATGATCTCTATATTGATGTTTAAAGTCATGGTCACTGCAGCCCTGACCACGCCTGTCAGAAAAGGATCACAAGAAAGTCTAAAGAGTTTGGGGATGCGCGTCCTCAGTCTGTGTGGTTAAAGGGTTAAGGTTCTACGGTGTGTTGAGCAGTGCTGATGGAGCAGATAGCAGTCCTGTAATAAAAGCTTCACAGGAAAAGAGGACACGCCACTGACAGAGTTAATAATGAAAGATCCTGCCTCTGATTTCTTTCTGAAAAACCAGCAACTGGAATATTACAAGTGTCACTTACACACTGTTTTGGAAAAAGAGAAGGAAGGGGGGATGAGGTGAAGGAGAAAAGAGAAGGTAGCTAATCAGCAACATGGTGATGAAGCAGAAACTTGCTCATTGAATGGGATGTCTTTATCTCAGTGTATGAAAGGCAGAAGCGTGAGATCTATCTCATTATAAGGCTGCCTGAGATGCTTTGACCGGGAGATATTTGGCGATATACTGTCTGCCAACATTAGACATCAGTAGAATCTTTCAGACAATTGGTAGCATGTGTTTGTTGTGTATTAACTTTTTACCTACAGATCTGAAAAATATCACAATATAAGTCAAGGTAAACGTATGAAGATATAGTTTGGTACTAATTAGCTTTGTCTCCATGTTGACTGAAGGATAAATTTAACACGTTTGCATGTTCAGCTGACAAGCATTGCACAGACTAAACTACTGTTGGTTATTAAGTAATTGGAGTGTATTAATTGACAGTATAACAGTCTAGATTTTGCAATAATCTTTTTTCTTCTTCCAAGAAACACACACACACACACAATATGTTGACATTTCAGTATTTCTACAGGGTTTTTGGGGCTGCCATTTTCCTGACGTCATTGCTCAATATGTTCATCCCATCAGCAGCGAGGGCGCACTACGGTTGTGTCATGTTTGTTCGCATCCTGCAGGGTTTAGTGGAGGTAAGAAAAAAAAAGTGTTGGCTGTACAATAGTGAAAATGATCGACTTGAAGTAGTGCTTTTAGAAAAATAAGCTTATTTGATTTCTTGTTGTTGTTGCGTGAGAAGATCACTACACCGTGTCTGTACGATAAATATGAAGATAACAGGTTAGCTTAGTTTAACATAAAGACTGGAAATAGGATAACAGCTAGCCTGGCTCTGTCTGAAGGTGTGAAAATTAATGTGCAATACTAGCACCTCTAAATCTCATTAATTAACACGTCATATCTCTTTAGGTTAATCTATACAAAAATTTGATTTTGCTTTAACCCCCTGTTAAAGCACAACTTGTTGATTTAACTTTTGTACGGATGAAACAAGCGAGATATAGTATGTTAATTAGTGATCTTTAGAGCTCATGTTTTTGGGCTAAGCAAACCATCTCTGTTCAATACCTTCATATTTATCATACAGATATGAGAGCTGTATCAATCTTCACACCTAACTCTCAGAAAGAAAGCAAATAAGTGAATTTCCCAAAATGTCGAAGTACTCTTTAAAATCATTTTCACTTTGTCTGATGAATCATAGGTTTCCTTCCAAGTCAGTTTTTTGACCTTTGACCTTCTTCCGCACCATGTCCCTGCCAGGGTGTCACCTACCCAGCATGCCATGGGATGTGGTCCAAATGGGCGCCACCTCTTGAACGGAGTCGACTGGCTACAACTTCATTCTGTGGTGAGCGATGCCTCTAGTTTCCTCTGGTCAGAATGCTCCGAAATACTCAGTGACCACAACACAAAGCTTTCACTGATAAAAACCAGTTTGCACAACCTCATAAGTCCTAGTGGGGCTTTTCAGTAAATGGACGTGAGAGAGCTTATTTTGATTTGCAGATTTAGTCCACTGCTGTCTCTCCTGAAATTAAAATAACCATGTTGCACTTATAACTGGTACCATGACAACCCATGCATCAAAACCCTCTTGACATTGTCTGTGAATGAACACAGCTCACCTGCATACTCTGAAGGAGCGTCTCCCTCTATTCACCTAAATTAAGTGTCACATTGCTTACTGTCCAAAAGCACTCTCATGCTCCCTGCTCTATTCAAAACAACTGTCAGATAATAGAAAACACATTAAAACACCCTCTCTGTCACAGCAGTGCCAACGACTCATTTTGACTGCATTTATTTAATGAAACTAATGTGTTTCTATGATGTGTTTTTTTTATTATGACACATATTCACTATACAGTGCCGTGTTTTTGTGCAATTGAAACCTGTACTGTAGCTACATCATGTTAAATATTTCTGCTGTATAATCAAATTTGTGAAAAGGAAATATGAAGAAGAGACGACAAATTGTTTGAGTATAACAATCTTGATATATTTTTAGATAATTATCACTGAGATTATCACTGAGATTAAATGTTACTATGGGTAAAATAATACCTTGATATTGAAATCTGACACCAATCGTTCCCAGGATCCTACGCAGGAGCAGTGATTGCCATGCCTTTAGCTGGAGTGCTTGTTCAGTACGTCGGATGGTCTTCGGTCTTCTATATCTACGGTAATACTGACCTCTGAATGAACATTGCAAACATCTAGCTGGAAACAGCTAGCTGGTAGAAGTTGCCCGGCAGCCAGTGGAGACTCCAGGTAGTTGCTGCTCCTGGCCAGGAAATAGTCTGGCACACAACTATACGTAAATCCACAGCGTGTATCTTTTACACTTCAGCTTTTGTACGGATTATGATGTAGGATAACTGATTCAGCTTTGGACAGAGCTAGAATAGCTGTTTCCAGGCTGGCTGGCTGCTGACAGTGGCTTCATATTTATCACACAAATATAAAAGTGGTATTGATATTCTCAACTAGGTATAAGTTTAGTGACATCCAAAGTGGTTTTCATAATCCTTGACTGGCTTGTTTGCACAATATGTGTTACCTGAATTGCTTTAGAGTTTGATTAAAATGATTAACACTGACATCACATTTATACGTTGCCAAATGTGTTTTAATAAAAATCTACTCTGTTCTGCTGTGATATAATCTCATGATTTATTGATGTGAATTAACATTTTTCTGTCTGGGCTCTGTGACTCATACCTTGTTCATTTCATTTTAATAATGAAAATTCTTGTGGTCCAGAGAAAGTCTGGGCTTGTATTAATTAGTCTGTCCTGATCCTTACGAAGCTACCACTCAAAATATAAACATCTTTACGTGTATATGTACAAAGGAATGCATTCACGTTTTGCTGTCATTTCATGAAAAGGTGTTTTTGGAATCCTATGGTATATCCTGTGGCTCCTGCTGGCATATGGGAGTCCTGCTGAACATCCCACAATCACCGAGGAGGAGAGGACATACATCGAGACCACCATCGGTGAAACAATGCGCCAAATGAGTATGACTGAGGTGTGCGCACTATGCTGCCACTTTCAGGGTATCAAAGCCCAATTTTTAATAATTACACACACACACACACACACACACACAGACACAGCATAAATGGCATACACTAACTTCTGTCTCCCAATCACAGAAATTCAAGACTCCGTGGCGTCGATTCTTTACCTCCATGCCCGTCTATGCTATTATCGTGGCCAACTTCTGCCGCAGCTGGACCTTCTACCTGCTCCTCATCAGCCAGCCAGCGTATTTTGAGGAAGTCTTTGGCTTCCCCATCAGCAAGGTTGGCCTCAGAGTTTCACTACAGCTTTTTAACTGACAATGACAAATATCCATGAAGACAGATAATTAATGATTGGACTGATTTACATTATGGCTTCCTGAATGTACAATATCCCAACAGGTGGGGATCCTGTCTGCTGTCCCCCACATGGTGATGACAATAGTAGTTCCTATTGGAGGACAGCTGGCTGACTTCTTACGCAGTAACAAAATCATGTCTACCACAAATGTGAGGAAACTCATGAACTGTGGAGGTACGTCATGGTGAACTGGAAGCAATATATACGTTTTGTCATTCTCTATCTTGATATTGGAAACGAAGAGAGATGTTCCCTGGTTTTACTGTATTATGCCTCCTGTGACGTCACAAGTGCCAGAAATCAAAAAGCTAGTACAGTATTTTTGAGGAACCATTTCGCCACCAGACAGTGTTGTAGATGATGTAGCTCTTTTGTTGCTTAGATTTAGATTTTGACTGATTTCAACCATTCTTGCTTTAGCCAGTAGTAGTAGTAGTAAAAAGTTAATTGTTTTTAGTCTACTCTAAAGTAAGATTAAATCATGTGGTTTTTAAAATAAGCGCCATTGCTCTAGAGCTCTGTTAGCTTCAAAAATGTTTCTATTGGTGTGACAAAGGGAAGCCATATCAATACAGATTTAAGAAGTCACATTTTTTTTGCCAGCTATGTCCTTTGCTGAACATACATCCTTGGCATACATTGAAAATGTTTATTATGTTATTTCTGAGCTAATGACTCACATTCTCTGGTCCTGTATTTTCGCAGGATTTGGTATGGAGGCTACTCTGCTGTTGGTGGTCGGGTTTTCTCACACTCGAGGTGTTGCCATCTCCTTCCTAGTTATGGCTGTAGGGTTCAGTGGATTCGCCATCTCAGGTATTACCACATCTGCACCAAAACCCGTTTGTGTTTCACCTGAAATGTAAGACCTTTAGTTTGACCATATACTAGACCTGAAACATGAGGGGTTTTTTTTAAAGTTGAGTCCGTTGAAAACACTCAGGTGCTCAAGATATTGCAGATAAACTTTTGTACCCTTTTTCTATGTGTTCTCTGTCCTTTGGATTTTGAAAGACTTGTCTAAAATATGAAATGCAGCACTACTTTTCCTTTGGGTGTGATGCAGTATACATGCATTAGCCTGCCAAGCCTTCACACAGGCACTTCTCCTGAATATTTTATAGAATTCTTTTGGCAACCCAAAACGTGCGTGTGGATCTAAACCATTTTCCCTTTTATAAATTACTAAAATGCCAAAAAAAATCATGCGACTGTATTGTCATTGCATCACTCTGCGTACTGTGTCTTCAGGTTTTAATGTCAATCATTTGGATATTGCTCCTCGCTATGCCAGCATCCTGATGGGAATTTCTAACGGGGTGGGAACACTGTCTGGAATGGTGTGTCCTTTGATTGTCGGAGCCCTGACTAAAAACAAGGTATGATAAGTTGATTTGTAACACTACCGTAACTGTTTTACATATATATTAACACACGTACAGTGATTAGTTGTCTTACCAGTCATTCATCTTAGATACTTTCCTCTTATCTTGACTGTAAATGAAGATTAATGATTTGGTCCTTTGATCATCTGATATTCAGTTTAATTTTTCTTTTTATTATAAGTGTTTAAAACATCACAGAAAACTCAGAAACAGTGTCCTTCTCTGAGTTTTTTTCTCATGGCTTGTATAAAACATATCAGGCTTGTTGTTTGTTCAAACACAGAATCACTGTATTTTATGTTGCACATATCAACAGCTGCTGTTAATAATTTATGGCCCTGTAAAATTTATTATACACATTGTAGTTGTAGTTTTTCAGATGCCATGAGTAATGGAAATTCATTGACTCTATTCATCTCCCCACAGACTCGTCTGGAATGGCAGAACGTCTTTGTTATTGCCTCCATGGTGCATTACTCAGGGGTCATCTTCTATGCGATCTTTGCTTCAGGAGAGCAGCAGGACTGGGCCAACCCTGAGAGCACCAGCGAGGATAAATGTGGCATTATTGATGAAGATGAGCTGGCTGAAGAGTCAGAGCTCAACAGCGAGACCCTGGTGGCTCCCAAAAAGAGTTACGGAACGACAGACAATTCATCTGGTCGAAAACAGGGATGGAAAAAGAAGAGAGGGGCGACCATGCAAGAGGAGGAACATTGTGGGAACGGCGACTACCAGGACCAGTACCAGTGAGACGCCCTGTGGGGAAAAGGACTTCCAAAACACTCAAATCTGGTCACGGCTGAAGGTTTGACTTCACACCTGTGGAAATGTCAGAAACATCAGAGAAGTGACAGGAGCAACAGCATCATCATGTGTACCTCAAGATGGCCATTTTTCATTTGGTCAATACTCCAGTTTATCTGTGATGTACTGTCATGTCCACAGAAAAACACATGTGAAAACGCCACGTTAAAAAAATTAAAAGGTAAAATGAAACATAATATTTATTAGAAACCCACTGGAGCAACATTAGAAAGAAACATCTACAAATATATGATGAAATAGAACTATATATTTAATCTACACTGACATATACTGTAGACTAGTATGAATAGTGTAAACCACAGACAAACAACAAGAACATCAGAAACACATATCAACTTTCAAACATGACTTTACTTTTCCTGCAACCTGCGGTGATTGTACTCTGTCTGTGCGAGCAAACGTTGACTGAACTTTAATGTAGCTTACTTTGAACCATGTGAACAGTTTTTGAAATGTTTTGTGTCAGCTATGCAACGTGAAAAGAGACGTGCTTCTGGAATGTAATAATGGTTTTGACAGCAGACCACAGTGTTAATGTAACAGGCCTTATTGGTTTTCTTTTGCTTGTATATGTATTTGCAGTTGCTAAATGATTGCACTCTGTCACCTCTTAACTCGCTCTCCTTGTCTGACCTCTGTTCACCATTCATTTGTGATGCACTTCTTCCAGCATTATGTCAGCTTCATTACATATAGTGCTCAGAGCTCATAACGGGTAGAAATGGATGGTGAGTCCAGTGCTGCTCCATGAAGCATTTAGTATAACTCTATTTATTCTTTGGGTGTTTGTCTTCTTTGCATTTTCTCAGTGTTTGATACATGGAGACCCAGTTTGTTTCTAAAAATAATGTACTGTAATGTTTCACTTTAATCATAAAAGAGTATGGGAACTGTTCATCATTACCGCTAAAGAAGAGAAAATAGATTTTGTACAGTAAATTGTTGTTTGAGAGAGCAGTGATTTGCTTTGCACTTTATGTGAACACAGTGGAGATGTAATAAACTGCATTTCTATTCTGAATTAAGATTGTTTGGAGACATAAAATCCCTCAAGAGCTTTAGGGTTCTGAATTATTGAGTACCTTGCATGAGGTTATTTAACATTTCATGTTACTTTGTGTATTCAAAAAACTCATAAAAAATAATATATCATCAAATTGCCAAAAGAAATTCAGTTGGTGTAATGGGAAGCAGGAGTTTTTACAACCATGTTAGCGGCTCTGCAGTGCTGTACTTGCTGTACAGCACTGATTTGAGCTAAATGCTAATGCTAGCACACCAATGTGATCACAGTGACAATGCTAACATGCTGATGTTTCGCAGGTGAAATGCTTTTCATGTTCACCATCTTAGTTTAGAGTGTTATAGCTGACAGCTGACGATGATGATAATGTCATTCGTTTTGCAGTTTTTGGTCATAAACAAAGTATTGGACAAGTGGAAATTTTGACCTGTTAAAAAAATTGAGGATCACACCATCTAATATTTGTCAAGAGCTTTTGCTCAGAACCATATATGCCAACCTACTTGTGGCATCAGAGGAAAAGTCATCATAGTCAGTAGGCTTCATCCTCCTTGGAACATAAATGTCGGAACAAATTTTCATATCAATCCATTCAGTAGTTGTTGAGATACAAAGTGTTGGACCGACCGACATTGCCATTCAAAAAGCTGCGATGGCTAAAAAGAAATGGACAGTTTTAAAATCTCAGATGAAGTTCTAGACACTTTTGTGCCTTCCCACTTTATAAAATAGTATAGTTAAGCTTTTGAAAACGTGTTTCCACCCCTCCAGCTCATTTTTACATTTAAATGATGAACGTAAAGCCTCCATAAAGACACAATTTAGATCCTTGTGTTTTTCTGTAACTCCTTGACAGAATAGGCTCTCCTTGTTAGTGGGCTCAAAATAGATATTTTTAAGTATTCCAAAGACTGCTCTGTTTCCTATCACACTGTGGTAAACATCCTCGTCTTATCTGTCTTTACACTCCTGGTTCTTTTTCACCATGAAAGATAATTACTGGACAGGATGTGCCTCACCAGTGTCAGACTCACTTCACCTCCCTCTCAACTGCTGCTGCTTGAAAAGAGCATAGTGTAGAAAATGTTACATATGGAGTACATTTATTGTGAAATATACAGATATACATATGTTAAAACTTTAAATCGATGCTTTGTGTGCATTTGTTGATCCAGGAAAGTCTAATGATTGTTCCCTCTCAGAGGTTGATCAACAGTTTCAAGGTTGTGGACTTTGTTGCTGGTCGTCCTCGCAGTGCTGTAAGTCCTTGAGAACATGTGGACAATCATGTCACTTTCCAGGGTGTGTCTCTGTTATTTCACGTGTACGTCGCTCACAATATAGTGTCTGGAATGAGTGACGACAAAGAAAGGTGAAAGACAAAAGCAACTACCAACACCCAATATCGGTTTGTGTCCTCATCATACCACATGAAGAGATACGTCTAAAATAGGTTTAAATGAACCTCATCAATATGTGTGAGAGCTTTGACTGCTACGGTACATGCATCTTATATGTTCAGTGGAGTTGTGTCCCTTCCCAGAGGCCAATGCTGTCCGCTCATTCCCCACATGCTCTCCAACACAGACCAAATAGTCCACAAACTGCTGGCAGCCAATGGCAAAGGTTCTGTTTATTTCAGAGAGGCTGTCTGTTGACTCAGAAGGGCCTCTTTGGATGGAGCAACAACCTATCAATGATTAAACTGCTGGTTTTTGTACAAATTAAGGACTATAAAGACGACTTTGATTTCCCGTGTGTGCGTCCATCTTAGAGTACACAAAGACAACAGGGCAGGTCTGAAAGTGCCAATATAAACAGGTCTCGTATGGATTAGTACTGCACATTCAGTGACATGATATAATGGCTTTAATCAGTTCAAGGACAGATGGCAGTGATTGCCACAGTCTGCTTCCAGAGGATTTCTTTGTTAACCTCGGTTTCTTCCTGTGAAGTTGCAGCGAAAAGAACACACAAAAACACTCCATGATGCTATTCATTTACTAACAACACAAGGTGTTTGCTAATGACTGGATGTATGGTCCATGCGTGGTGTATGTTTGTGTGGGTGGGTGGGATTTCTGGTCTGCTGGAGAATTCATGAGGCAGCCTCTTGTCTTGTGAGATAAAGAGGGATGTTTTTGGGGGGAGAGTGTGTTTGGAGTGGGGGGGGGGGGGGGGGGGTGACATGGACAGGA